>SJYC01111273.1:0-20154 GCA_006408675.1 Madoqua kirkii | reverse complement strand
ATTAAAATTATATTTTCCCTAAAGTTGTACTATGTTTTTCCTAACTATAAACTAACTGAAAAGAAATAGCATCATGGATGTCTGTTATTATTCAAAAAATTTTAAGCTAATAACTACAGTATTTCTGGGTTTTGCTGTTTCAATTATTTAAACATTCAGAAATGTTTCACTTGTTTTCCTCAATTCTCTCTGAGGTAAGTACACAAAGCAGACATCACACACACACAGACACACACACACACACACACACACACACACACACTAAGTAAACTGAGACACAGAAGGGCTATGTGGCTTATCAGTGATTACAGAGCTTGCTTTCAACAATGAGGTTAAGGTGAGGTGAGGTGAGGTGAGGTGAAGTCACTTAGTCGTGTCCGACTCTTTGCGATCTCATGGACTGTAACCTATTAGGCTTCTCTGTCCATGGGATTCTCCAGGCAAGAATGCTGGAGTGGATTGCCATTCCTTCTCTAGGGGGTCTTCCTGACCCAGGGATCGAACCCAGGTCTCCCACATTGGAAGCAGACGCTTTAACTTCTGAGAATAATTTCACACCTCCTGTTGCAATTCTCCTGTCCTTTACATTTGACTTTATTTTCCATGTAAACACTGCAAGATATTGTCTGTAGCAATTAAAAAGTTTTATATGTTTTGGCATTAAATGTAGAATGATATGGATTGCCATGCAGCCTACATCTAATTTTAGTTTTTGATTAAAACTCATTCAATTGCTCAAAAATTCTCATCATTTTAAAAATGTAATGATTGAATAATTCTGCTTTCAGTGGCAAAAATAGCTAATTTGGACACATACTGATAAGAAAAGGCAATGAAAGACAGTAATAGGGCAGTCAATGCCAATTGAAATAAAACAAGTGTGCCAGCAGTTGGAATGCCATATGGAAAAATGAAGCCTGGTTCATAACCAGGATGGAGAAAAATCTGTCAAGGGTTATTTTTGTTGCATACTCATGATTGATAAATTTTGCTAATTGCTAAAAGAATAAGGAGTTAACTAAGAATGGATTTATTATGATAGAAATGGAATATGATAAGAATAGCAATACAGTTCAGGAAATCTATAGGTGTTAGTTCAAGGCTTTGCTTTTTTTCTCTCTCTCTCTCCTTAGAACTGGCAGGGGAAAATTAAACTTTGTTTTGTCACCATTAAAATATATTTAAATCTGTCTTTTCTACATATGTAACACACAAATATCAGAAATTTTGAGGCATTTAGTATAAACTTAATTCTATGTTTCACATAAATAAATAAATAAATAAATATGGGGTAAAGGCAATACGTTATATGACCAGAAATTTGGGCAATATCTATATTACATTGTTCTGAAGAGTACTACTTGCTGTACACCTCCAGTCATATATAAGACACTTTTCTTTTTTCTTTTTTTTTTTTTTTTGCTTCTGTTTTGTTATTGCTGGCTTTTACACAGAACATAGGAGAAATACTTAAGCTTTAAAGTCCAGACTAATGTGAATGCATTAATTTTAGGCTCATGTTTCCATTTGCCACCTTTCACTCCAATTTAGGTCTAATGTAATCTAAAACAATCAATTTTACAAAGAAACCATGAACACTCTTTTAAATGCTAGATTTCAGCAGGTTGTAAGAGGCAAATTTAACAGAACAGAGACATAAAAGCTACTAAGAAAACAGTTCCTCTTTTTTAATAGACATGAATTAATAGACAAAAGGTTATAACCTATAAACTTGAGTATTAAATAAAAGCAGCATTTCAGATATGCTAAAGCTTTGGCTTGATTTATTTGATTAACTCATGAGATTCATTCAAGGAAAACTGTTGTAGGAGCAGTCCTAGAATTAGCTTGTTTTTTTAAAAAAAATTCTCTAAAATATTTTAATTTCCTAGAATTATCATATATTCTTCACTAGATTTTCTGAACATATCAATCTAGAAAAACTTTTTAGAATTTCCAGATGAGCTGACTGACCTAGCCTCAGTGATTTATAATTAACTACCCTTCTTCAAAATCAGTGATTTCAGACAGTTAAAGATCTGTCTTAACAAGCTTGATGTCCCAAGGTTATTCATTTCACAAAGTTGGAGCACTAGCTGCACAGGCCCAATGGAGTTAATGGAGTATCAGACCATTTTAATCTGTCTGCTGAGAAACCTGCATGTCAGTAAAGAAGCAACAGTTAGAAATGAATATGGAACAATTGACTGCTTCAAAATTGGAAAAGAAGTAAGACAAGGATGTATATTGTCACCCACTTATTTAACTTCTATGCAGAGTACAACATGCAAACTGCAGGGCTGGATGAATCACAAGCTGGAATCAAGATTGCCCAGAGATAGCAACAACCTCAGATATGCAGATGATACCACTCTAATGACAGAAAGTGAAAAGGAACTAAATATTCTCTTGATGATATTAAAAAAGAGAACAATGAAAAAGCTGGCTTATACTCAACATTTAAAAAAAAAAAAGATGAGATTATGACATCAGGTCTTATCACTACATGGCAAATAGAAGGGAAGAAAGTGGAAAGAGTGACAGACTTTATTTTCTTGGGCTCCAAATCACTGAGGATGGTGACTGTCACCATGAAATTAAGATACTTGCTCCCTGGAAGGAAAGCAATGACGAATCTAGACAGCATACTAAAATGTAGAGATATTACTTTGCAGAGAAAGGTCCATTAAGCCAAAGCTATACCCCTGTGCTCGATTTTAGATACAAACTTAACTCAGATGTGAGTGAGTGAAAGTTGATCAGTCGTGTCTGACTCTTTGTAATCCCATGGACTCCATACCAGAATACTGAAGTGGGTAGCCTTTCCTTCCATCAGGAGATCTTCCCAACTCAGGGACTGAACCCATGTCTCTCACATTGCAGGTGGATTCTCCACCAGCTGAGTCACAAGGGAAGCCCAAGAACACTGGAGTGGGTAGACTATCCCTTTTCCAGGGAATCTTCCTGAGCCAGGAATCAAACCCGGGTCTCCTGCATTGCAGGCAGATTCTTTATCAACTGAGCTATCAGGGAAGCCCAGTATTATTATTTCTGGCATTACATTTTGGGGGGATATTTTGAACATCTCCCTGTTTTGTTTTGTTTTGTTTTGTTTTTCTGTGTTAGCTTACCTACTGTAGAGATGCAGAGAGTGAGGGCTTCACCACTGCCTCACTCTCCTCATTGCTTTAGCTCACTACCTTTCACCTATGGTAATAACATTGTAAAAATTTCCTGTTGGGAAGCCCTTCAGTGGCAGACATGACACAGCTTTAAGTCTGATAGAATGCTGCTGAAAACTAGGGTAAAATGTGCTGTTTGAAAAAGTAAACGAAAGGGACCATTGTCAATATAGAAATTCAAAATGAAGCAGTTACAACTTAGATAAGGTGTACAATTTTGAACTATTAAATTTTGGAATCCTGTATTCAGGTGACCCTAACTTAAACACATCATACAATGTGTATGCAATTGATCTAATGAGCTGCATATCAGAAGGCTTGATTACTTGCTGTCATTTTCCTTTTTTTCCACTCATATTTATTTTTGGTGGTGGATGTGCTTGTGTCTCTAAGTGTGTTTGTTTTTAATATTAAGCAGGTTATTTACCAAGTAGGCTCTGCTTTATTTGGACGTGGAAGCTGCTTTTTGGAGCAATACCAGCTTTATCATCATACCAGGTTTAATAAAAATCAAGTTACACTTATCAGATAATTTGTAGAGACCTGTAAAAAATTAAACTGCAGAGTTCAGTGAAAAACTAAGGAGTTTTTATTAGATGATTCTCTCCCACATCCAATGAGACTAGGCCTAGTTGCCATTAGAGTGGCATCATCTACATATCTGAGGTTGTTGATGTTTCTCCCACCTATCTTGATTCTGGCTTGTAACTCATCCACCCAGGATTTCTCATGATGTGCTCAGTGTATAGATTAAACAAACAGTGTGACAGCAGACAGCCCTGTCGTACTCATTTATCGATCTTGAAACCATCAGTTGTTCCATACTGGGTTCTAACTATTGCTTCTTGACTCGCGTACAGGTTCTCAGGAGACAGACAAGATAGTCTGGCATTTCCATCTCTCTAAGAGCCTTCTACAGTTTGTCATGATCCACACAGTCACAGTTAAAGACTTTAGTGTAGTTGATGAAACAGAGATAGATATTTTTTTTCTGAAATTCCCTTGCTTTCTCTATTACCCAATGTATATTGGCAATTTGATCTCTAGTTTCTTTTCTAAACTCAGCTTGGACATCGGGAAGTTCTTGGTCCACATAATGTTGAAGCCTAGCATGAAAGATTTTAAGCATGACTTTATTAGCAAGGGAGATGAGTGGAATTGTCTAATGGTTAGCACATTCTTTGGTATTATCCTTCTTGGGCATTGGGATGAGGATTGACCTCTTCCAGTCCTGTGGCTATTGCTTCCAGATTTGCTGACATAATGAATGCAAAACCTTGATGGACTGGAATAGTTCTGCTGGAAGTCCATCATTCCACTAGCTTTATTAATAGCAGTGCTTCTTAAGGCCCACTTGACTTTTGAATCCAGAATGTCTGGTTCTGGGTGACTAACCAAACCATCATAGTAATCCAGTTCATTAAGATTTTTATTGTACAAGGCTTCTAGGCAGTCTTTCCAACTCTTCTTGATCTCTTCAGCTTCTACTAGGTTTCTACCATTTTTATCCTTTATTGGGCCCATTTTAGGAGAATGTTCCTTTGATGTTTCCAGTTTTCCTGAAAAGATCTCTAGTATTTCCCCTTTTGCTGTTTTCTTCTATTATTGAACACTGTTCATGGAAGATTTTGAGAAGGAAATGGCAACTCACTCCAATATTTTGCCTGGAGAATCCCATGGACAGAGTAGTCTGGCAAGCCATGGTCCATAGGGTTTCAGAGAATTGGACATGACTGAAGTGAGTAAGCACATTAACTGAAGAAGGCCTTCTTGTCTCTTCTAGCTATTATTTGAAACTCTGCTTAATTGAATGTACCTTTCCCTCACTCCTTTTCTTTTCACTTCTCTTCATTCTTCTGATAGTTGTAAAGCCTCCTCAGATAACCACTTTGCCTTCTTGTTTTTCTTTTTCTTTGGAATTACTTTGTTTGCTGCCTCCTGTACAATATTATGTTGAATGGGGATAATGAAAGAATCAGCTGAAGACTAAACATTAAAAATAGTAACAATAATAATAAGATCATGGCATCAGGCCTCATTACTGCATGGCAAATAGAAGGGAGAAAGGTGGAAATAGTGACAGATTTCCTCTTCTTGGGCTCCAAAATCACTGCGGACAGTGACTGCAACCATGAAATTAGAAGACAATTGCTTCTTGGCAGGAAAACGATGATAAACTTAGACAGTGTATTGAAAAGCAGAGATATTACTCTGCTGAAAAAAGTCTGTGTAGTCAAGGCTATGATCTTCCCAATGGTCATGTAAGGTTGAGAGAGGAAAACTGTAGAGAAGACAGAACATTAAAGAACTGATGCCTTTGAGTTGTGGTGCTGGAGAAGGCTTCTGAAAGTCTCTTGGACAGCAAGGTGATCAAACCAAGCAATCTTAAAGAGTATTAACTCTGAATATTCACTAGACGGACTGATACTGAAGCGTTGAAGCTCCAGTATTTTGGTCATCTGATGTGAACAGATGACTCACTGAGAAAGTCTCTGATGTTGGCAAAGATGGAGGGCAAAAGGAAACTAGAGTGTCAGAGGATGAGATAGCTGGAAGGTATCACTGATGCAATAAACATGAATTTGGGCAAACTCCAGGAGATGGTGAAGGACAGGGAGGCCCAGCATGCTACAGTCCTTGGGGTCACAAAAAGTCGGGCACAGGTGGGTGACTGAAAAAGTCCCAGATGCCATCTTATCTTGTTATTAGATGCCATTTTATCTTATTACTAGATGTTCATAGTTAGAACAGCTTAGCATTAACATTTAAAAATATATTTAAAGTGTAGTGTTAACTCTTTCAGTATATTACAGGTCCTCTAGAATATTACTGTTCATTGTAAAAACTTATTTTACTTTTATCACAGAATTACATGGAAAATTTCAAAGAGAAGGCAGGGACATCCATGGTTAGTCCACACCTATTCTTCCTTAACTAGTTTTCACATGTTAATAAAACTCAGTGATAGAAGAAAATCAGTAGAAGTTAAGATGTGTGGAAATACTTATAAAAACCTACCCTGCCAGGCTGAAGCAAATCCAGTTGATGAAAGTTTGAGTACATACTCCTCTGCTGCTGCTACTGCTGCTAAGTCACTTCAGTCGTGCCCAACTCTATGCAACCCCATAGACAGCAGCCCACCAGGCTCTCCTGTCCCTGGGATTCTCCAGGCAAGAACACTGGAGTGGGTTGCCATTTCCTTCTCCAATGCATGAAAGTGAAAAGTGAAAGGAGTCGGACATACTCCTCTAATTACATTTAATTCTTTAAAACAATTTTTTAAATTTTATGTTGACATATACTTGATTAACAATGTTGTGTTAGTTTTAGGTGTACAGCAGAGAGATTTATTTATCCTATACATGTATCTATCCTTTTTCAAATTCTTTTCCCATTTAGGTTATTACAGATAATTGAGTAGAGTTCCCTGTACTGTGTAATATGGCTTTGTTGGTTATATATTTTAAATATAGCAGTATGTAAATATTAATTCTAAATTCACTATCTTCACATCCTCCCCTCCCCTCATCATAACCAGGCTCATTTCTAAGTCTGTAAGTCTGTTTCTGTTTTAAAAATAAGTTGATTTCTATCATTATTTTTAGGTTCTGCATATGAGAGACATCATATGATATTTGTCTTTCTTTGTCTGACTTACTTCACTTAGCATGATAAATTTCAGGTCATCCATGTTGCTGAAAATGGCATTATTTCATTCATTTGAATGCCTGAATAATATTCCATTGGACAAATCTTTATCCATTCATTTGTTGATGGATATTTAAGTTGCTTCCATGTCTTAGCTATTGTAAATAGCACTGCAATGAACACTGGATAAAATCTTTTTCTACCAAAAAAAAAATATTGAAGTATAGTTAACTATCAATGTTGTGTTAGTTTCTGCTTTAGAGTAGAATGAAGCAGATATATATGTGTGTGTGTGTGTGTGTGTGTGTGTATACACTCTTTTTAAGATTCTTTTCTCATATAGACTATTATAGAGTATTGAGTAAAGTTCCATACACAGTAGGCCCTTCTATGCTATTTATTTCATATACTGTAGTGTGTATATATGTCAATCTAAATCTAATTTAGCCCTCATTCTCCTTTTTACCCCAGGCATTAATAACTGTCAGTTTGCTTTTCACATCTTTAACTCTATTTCTATTTTGTAAAAATGTTCATCTGTATCATTTTTTAGATTCCAAATATAAGTGATATCATATGATATTTGTCTTCTGTTTGAAAGTCTTCACTTAGTATGATAATCCTTAGGCCCGTGCATGTTGCTGCAAATGGCATTATTTCATTCATGTTTATAGCTAATTAAAATTCCATTGTATACAAGTACCAAGTCTTCTTTATCCACTCATCTGTCCATGAACATTTAGTTGTTTCTATGTCTTGATATACCACTCCAATGGCAGAAAGTTAAGAGGAACTAAGGAACCTCTTGATGAGAGTGTAAGAGGAGAGTGAAAACCTGGTTTGAAACTCAACATTCATGGTATATTTCTCCATCTATTAGTGTCCTCTTTGATTTCTTTCATCAGTGTTTTATAATTTTCAATATATAGGTCTCATGGAAACAACCTAGATATCCATCAGCAGATGAATGGATAAGAAAGCTGTTGTACATATACACAATGGAGTATTACTCAGCCATTAAAAAGAATACATTTGATTCAGTTCTAATGAGATGGATGAAACTGGAGCCGATTATATAGAGTGAAGCAAGCCAGAAAGAAAAACACCAATGCAGTATATTGACACACATATATATATATGGAATTTAGAAAGATGGTAATGATGACCCTGTATGTGAGACAGCAAAAGAGACACAGATGTATAGAATGGACTTTTGGACTCTGAGGGAGAGGAGGAAGGTGGGATGATTTGGGACAATGGCATTGAAACATGTATACTATAATGTAAGAAATGAAACACCAGTCTATGTTCGATGCAGGATACAGGATGCTTGGGGCTGGTGCACAGGGATGATCCCGAGACATGACATGGGGTGGGAAGTGGGAGAGGGATTCAGGATTGTGAGCTCGTGTACACCCGTGGCAGATTCATGTCAATGTATGGCAAAATCAATACAGTATTGTAAAGTAAAATAAAGTAAAAATCAAATTTAAAAAATAATAATAATAAAATAATAAAGTAATTCAACATTCAAAAAACTAAGATCATGGCATCAGGTCCCATCACTTCATGACAAATAGAAGATGGAAAAGCAGAAGCAGTGACAGATTTTATTTTCTTGGGCTGTAAAATCACTGCAGTTGGTGACTGCAGCTATGAAATTAAAGGACACTAACTCTTTGGAAGGAAAGCTATGGCAAACCCAGAGAGCATATTAAAAAGCATAGACATTACTCTGCCAAGAAAGGCTTGTCCTGTCAAAGCTATGGTTTTTCCAGTAGTCATGTACAGATATGAGAGCTGGACCATAAAGAAGGCTGAGCACCGATGAGTTGATCATTTTGAATTGTGATGCTGGAGAAGACTCTTGAGAATCTCTTGGACCTCAAGCAGATCAAACCAGTCAATTCTAAAGGAAATCCACCCTGAATATTCATTGGAAGGACTGATACTGAAGTTGAAGTCCCAATACTTTGGTCACCTGATGGAAGAACCGACTCATTGGAAAAGGCCCTGATGCTGGGAAAGACTGAAGGCAAAGGGAGAAGGGTGCAATGGCGGATGAGATGGAGGATGAGATGGTTAGGTAGCAGCAGTGACGCAATGGATATGAATTTGAACAAACTCTGGGAGACAGTGGAAGACAGAGGAACCTGGTATACTCCAGTCATTGGGGTTGCAGAGTCAGAAATGACTTAGCAAATGACCAACAAAAACAACTTGTTTTGATTATTGCAAATAATGGTACATTGGAATGTATGTATTTTTTCAAACTGAAAATTTCTCTAGATATAGGCCCAGGAATGGGATTGCTGGTTCATATGGAAGCTCTATATTTAGTTATTTAAGGAACCTGCATACTGTTCTCCACAGTGGCTGTACCAATTTACATTCTCACCAGCAAAGTAGGAGGGTCCCCTTTTCTTCATACCGTCCTCAACACTTATTGTTTATAAACCTTTTAATGATGGACATTCTGACAGTTGTGAAGTGATATCTCATTGTAGTTTTAATTTGCATTTCTCGAAGACTTAGCTATGCTAAGCATCGTTTCAAGTGCCTTTTGGTGAACTGTTTAAGTCTTCTTTGGAGAAACTTAAGTCTCCTTTCCACTTTTTGATTGGATTGTTTGTTTTTTTCTATGAAGTCACATGAGCTGTTTACAAATTTTGGATATTAATGCCTTGTTAGCCACACTGTTTGCAAATATTTTCTCCCATTCTGTGGATTGTCTTTTTGTTTTGATTATGATGTCCTTTCCTGTGAAAACAGTTTTGAGTTTAATTAGGTTCCATTTGTTCATTTTTATTTCCATTTCTTTAGGAGATTGTAAAAGATAGTGCTGCAATTTACATCAAAGAGTGTTCTGCCTATATTTTTCTCTAAGCGTTTTATAGTATCTTAGTATCTGGTATTGCATTTAGGATTTTAATCCATTTTGAGTTTATTTTTGTGCATGTTGTTAAAGAATGTTCTAGTTTCTGTCTCTTTCTTTCTTTCTTTTTTTTTTTTTACATGTAGCAGTCTGGTTTTCCCAGAACCATTTATTGAAGAGACTGTATTTCCTCTATTTTATAATCCTGCCACCTTAGTTTTAGATGAATTAACCATAGGTTTATAGGTTTATTTCTAGGATGTTTATCCTGTTTCATTGATCTATGTGTCTGTTTTTGTGCCAGTACCATACTGTTTTGTTGACTGCAGCTTTGGAGTCTGTAGTCTCTAAAGTCCAGGAGCCTCATTCTACAGCTCCGTTTTCTTTCTCTAGTTCACTTTGGCTATGTGAGGTCTTTTGTGTATCCATACAAATCTTAAAACTTTTTCTAGTTCTGTGAAAAATGCCAATGATAATTTGATAGTTCTACAGTGAATTTGTAAATTGTCTTGAGGAGTATAGTCATTTTGACAATATTGTTCTTCCAATTCAAGAACAGTGTATATCCTTCCATCTACTTATGTTATCTTTGACTTCTTTCAATATCTTATAGTCTTTGGAGTACAGACCCATTATCACCTTAGACATGTTTATTCCTAAGTATTTTACTATTTTTGATGTAATGGTAAATGGGATTTCTTAAAAATAATTTTATTTATTTATTTAGGCTCTACTGAATCTTTGTTGCTATATCAGCTTTCTTCTAATTGCAGCAAGTGAGGGCTTCTCTCTAATTGCAGTGTGTGGACTTCAAATTGCAGTGGTTTCTCTTGTTGCAGAGAGGGGATTTAGGACACATGGACTTCAGTAGTTGCAGCATGTGGGTGGCTCCTGGGATCCAGAGCAGAAGGTTAATAGTTGTGGTGCATGTTCCTAGTTGCTCCACAGCATGTGGGGTTTACACAGATCAGGGATCAAACCCATATCTCTTGCATTGGCAGCCTAATTCTTTACCACTGAACCACCTGGGAAGGCCCCAGGATTGTTTCTTTAATTTCTCTTTCTGATCTTTCATTTTTACTATATAAAAATGTGAGAATTCTATGTATTTATTTTGTATCCTGAAACTTGATCAGATTGATGAGCTCAAGTATTTTTCTGATAACACCTTTAGGATTTTTTTGTATTGCATCACATCTGCAAACAGTGACTGTGTTAACCTTCTTTTCCAAGCTGAATGCTTTTTATTTCTTTTCTTCTCTGACTTCTATGGCTAGGACTTTCAAAATCATGTTGAATAGATTCATGAGACTGAACATTGTTGTTTGTTCATAATTTTAGGGGAAATGCTTTCAGCTTTTCACTGCTGAGTATGATGTTAGCTGTAGGGTTGTGTTAAGTGGTCTTTGTTATGCTGAGGTAGGTTCGCTCTATTCTGACTTTCTGGAGACTTTTTGTCATAAGTGAGCATCAGATTTTGTAACTGCATCTATTGAGAGGATCATATGGTTTTTATTCTTTGATATGTATCATACTAATTGAATTTCAGATATTGACAAATCCTCTCATCTCTGAGAAATTTCATTTAATCATGATCCTTTTAATGTTTTGCTAGATTTGATTTGCTAGTTTTTTGTTGAAAATTTTTGCATCTATGTCCATCACTGATATTTACCTTTAATTTTCTTTTGTTGTATCTTTGGTTTTGGTGGTAGCTTCAAATGAATTTGGGAATATTTTTTTCCTTTGTATTTCTTGGGATAGTTTCAGAAGCGTAGGTGTTAACTCTTCTCTAAATTTTTCAGAGAATACACTATGAAGTCATCTGGTCTTGGACTTTTGTTTTACAGTTTTATACTTCCAGTTTCAACTTTAGTACTTGTTATTGGTCTGTTAATATTTTCTGTTTCTTCCTCATTCAGTCTTGAGAGATTGTACCTTTCTAAGAAATTGTCCATTTTTTAGGGCTCTCCAATTTTATTGGTGTATAGTTGGTTGCAGTTTTTTTTAATGATTCTTTATTTTTCTGTGGTATCCACTAGAATTGCTTTATCATTTACAACAATTAATTTGAGCCCTCTCCCTTTTTCTTGATGAGTCTAGCTAAAAGATTATTAACTTTATCTTTTCAAATAATAAGGATTTTATTGTTATTAACTTCTTTCTTAGAACTGCTTCAGCTGCATCCTATAGTTTTGGACAGAAAGACAATGCCAAAGAATGTTGAAACTACCACAAAATTGCACTCACATCATACGCTAATAAAGTAATGCTCAAAATCCTCCAAACCAGGCTTCAGCAATATGTGAACTGTGAACTTCCAGATGTTCAAGCTGATTTTAGAAAAAACAGAGGAACCAGATATCAAATTGACAACATCTGTTGGATCATCAAAAAAGCAAGAGAGTTCCACAAAAACATCTATTTCTGCTTTATTGACTATGCCAAAGCCTTTGACTATGTGGATCACAACAATGTCTGGAAATTTCTAAAAGAGATGGGAATACAAGACCACCTGACCCGCCTCTTGAGAAACCCATATGCAGGTCAAGAAGCAACAGTTAGAACTAGACATGGAACAACAGACTGCTGCCAAATAGGAAAAGAAGTATGTCAAGCTGTGTATTGTCACCTTGCTTATTTAACTTATATGCAGAGAACATCATGAGAAATGCTG
Organism: Madoqua kirkii; assembly: GCA_006408675.1. Classification (NCBI taxonomy): domain Eukaryota; kingdom Metazoa; phylum Chordata; class Mammalia; order Artiodactyla; family Bovidae; genus Madoqua; species Madoqua kirkii. The sequence goes on along the minus strand of SJYC01111273.1, from coordinate 7,772 downwards.
GGCTGGTAGAAGCACAAACTGGAATCAAGATTGCTGGGAGAAATATCAATAATCTCTAATATGCAGATGACACCACCCTTATGGCAGAAAGTGAAGAAGAACTAAAGAGCCTCACTGAAAGTGAAAGAGGAGAGTGAAAAAGTTGGCTTAAAGCTCAACATTCAGAAAACTAAGATCACGGCATCTGGTCCCATATCTTCATGAAAAATAGATGGGGAAACAGTGGGAACAGTGACGGACTTTATTTTTCTGGGCTCCAAAATCACTGCGGATAATGACTGCAGCCATGAAATTAAAGATGCTTACTCTTTGGAAGGAAAGTTCTGACCAGCATAGACAGCATATTAAAAAGCAGAGACATACTTTGCCAACAAAGGTCCATCTAGTCAAGGCTATGGTTTTTCCAGTATTCATGTATGGATGTGAGAGCTGGACTGAGAGCCAAAGAATAGATGCTTTTGAACTGTGATGTGGAAAAGACTCTTGAGAGTCCCTTGGACTGCAAGGAGATCCAACCAGCCCATCCTAAAGGATATCACTCTTGGGTGTTCATTGGATGGGCTGATGTTGAAGCTGATGTACTTTGGCCACCTGATGCTAAGAGCTGACTCATTTGAAAAGACCCTGATGCTGGGAAAGATTGAGGGAAGGAGGAGAAAGGAACGTTAGAGGATGGAATTATTGGATGGCATCACTGACACAATGGACATGGGCTTGGGTGGACTCCAGGAGTTGCTGACGGACAGTGAGGCCTAGTGTGCTGCAGTTCATGGGATTGCAAAGACTCGGACATGACTGAGTGACTGAACTGAACTGAACTGAACTGAACTGAACTGATAGTTTTTGATCGCCTGTATGTTGTCGTTTGTCTATGGGTATTTTCTTTATTTCCTCTTTGATTTCTTCAGTAATCCATTGGTTGTTTAGTAAATTGTTTTACCGGGATCCAGCCCCAGTTGGATCCAGGGTATCCAAAGCATGAACAGCAAGGCGAGAGAGGTATATAGATATAGATTTATAGACTTAGATATATAGAGGGAGAGATAAGAAAACAGTTAAGAAAATATAGGAGAGAAAGAGGCTGATATTCCTTGGTTTATTCTAAAAGCCAATAAAGTCTCAAGACAAGAGACTTGCTCTGTTCAAGTAGTGGAGATCCAACCAGTCCATCCTAAAGGAGATCAGTCCTGGGTGTTCATTGGAAGAACTGTTGCTGAAGCTGAGGCTCCAATACTTTGGCCACCTCATGCGAAGTGTTGACTCATTGGAAAAGACCCTGATGCCTGGAGGGATTGGGGGCAGGAGGGGAAAGGGCTGATATAGGATTAGTTGGCTGGATGGCATCACTGACTCGATGCATATGATTTTCGGTAAAGTCTGGGAGATGGTGATGGACAGGTAGGCCTGGCATGCTGCACTTCATGGGGTTGCAAAGAATCGGACACGACTAAGTGACTGAATTGAACAGGTATGAAAGGGGAAATTAACAGTAACACAATAATAGTGGGAGACTTATTACATCCCCTAACACCTATGAATAGACATATTTAACAGAAAATTAGCAAGGAAACACACATTTTAAATGATATAATGGACCACCTAGACCTAACTGATACCTATAGGACATTTCACCCTAAAACAAAGAATTTCACCTTTTTCTCAAGTGCACATGAAACCTTCCCCAGGATAGATCACATTCTGGACCATAAATTTAGCTTTGGTAAATTCAAAAACATTGAAATCACCTGGACTTTCAAAATCATGTTGAATAAGATTCATGAGACTGAACATTGTTGTTTGTTCATAATTTTAGGGGAAATGCTTTCAGCTTTTCACTGCTGAGTATGATGTTAGCTGTAGGGTTGTGTTAAGTGGTCTTTGTTATGCTGAGGTAGGTTCGCTCTATTCTGACTTTCTGGAGACTTTTTGTCATAAGTGAGCATCAGATTTTGTAACTGCATCTATTGAGAGGATCATATGGTTTTTATTCTTTGATATGTATCATACTAATTGAATTTCAGATATTGACAAATCCTCTCATCTCTGAGAAATTTCATTTAATCATGATCCTTTTAATGTTTTGCTAGATTTGATTTGCTAGTTTTTTGTTGAAAATTTTTGCATCTATGTCCATCACTGATATTTACCTTTAATTTTCTTTTGTTGTATCTTTGGTTTTGGTGGTAGCTTCAAATGAATTTGGGAATATTTTTTTCCTTTGTATTTCTTGGGATAGTTTCAGAAGCGTAGGTGTTAACTCTTCTCTAAATTTTTCAGAGAATACACTATGAAGTCATCTGGTCTTGGACTTTTGTTTTACAGTTTTATACTTCCAGTTTCAACTTTAGTACTTGTTATTGGTCTGTTAATATTTTCTGTTTCTTCCTCATTCAGTCTTGAGAGATTGTACCTTTCTAAGAAATTGTCCATTTTTTAGGGCTCTCCAATTTTATTGGTGTATAGTTGGTTGCAGTTTTTTTTAATGATTCTTTATTTTTCTGTGGTATCCACTAGAATTGCTTTATCATTTACAACAATTAATTTGAGCCCTCTCCCTTTTTCTTGATGAGTCTAGCTAAAAGATTATTAACTTTATCTTTTCAAATAATAAGGATTTTATTGTTATTAACTTCTTTCTTAGAACTGCTTCAGCTGCATCCTATAGTTTTGGACAGAAAGACAATGCCAAAGAATGTTGAAACTACCACAAAATTGCACTCACATCATACGCTAATAAAGTAATGCTCAAAATCCTCCAAACCAGGCTTCAGCAATATGTGAACTGTGAACTTCCAGATGTTCAAGCTGATTTTAGAAAAAACAGAGGAACCAGATATCAAATTGACAACATCTGTTGGATCATCAAAAAAGCAAGAGAGTTCCACAAAAACATCTATTTCTGCTTTATTGACTATGCCAAAGCCTTTGACTATGTGGATCACAACAATGTCTGGAAATTTCTAAAAGAGATGGGAATACAAGACCACCTGACCCGCCTCTTGAGAAACCCATATGCAGGTCAAGAAGCAACAGTTAGAACTAGACATGGAACAACAGACTGCTGCCAAATAGGAAAAGAAGTATGTCAAGCTGTGTATTGTCACCTTGCTTATTTAACTTATATGCAGAGAACATCATGAGAAATGCTGGGCTGGTAGAAGCACAAACTGGAATCAAGATTGCTGGGAGAAATATCAATAATCTCTAATATGCAGATGACACCACCCTTATGGCAGAAAGTGAAGAAGAACTAAAGAGCCTCACTGAAAGTGAAAGAGGAGAGTGAAAAAGTTGGCTTAAAGCTCAACATTCAGAAAACTAAGATCACGGCATCTGGTCCCATATCTTCATGAAAAATAGATGGGGAAACAGTGGGAACAGTGACGGACTTTATTTTTCTGGGCTCCAAAATCACTGCGGATAATGACTGCAGCCATGAAATTAAAGATGCTTACTCTTTGGAAGGAAAGTTCTGACCAGCATAGACAGCATATTAAAAAGCAGAGACATACTTTGCCAACAAAGGTCCATCTAGTCAAGGCTATGGTTTTTCCAGTATTCATGTATGGATGTGAGAGCTGGACTGAGAGCCAAAGAATAGATGCTTTTGAACTGTGATGTGGAAAAGACTCTTGAGAGTCCCTTGGACTGCAAGGAGATCCAACCAGCCCATCCTAAAGGATATCACTCTTGGGTGTTCATTGGATGGGCTGATGTTGAAGCTGATGTACTTTGGCCACCTGATGCTAAGAGCTGACTCATTTGAAAAGACCCTGATGCTGGGAAAGATTGAGGGAAGGAGGAGAAAGGAACGTTAGAGGATGGAATTATTGGATGGCATCACTGACACAATGGACATGGGCTTGGGTGGACTCCAGGAGTTGCTGACGGACAGTGAGGCCTAGTGTGCTGCAGTTCATGGGATTGCAAAGACTCGGACATGACTGAGTGACTGAACTGAACTGAACTGAACTGAACTGAACTGATAGTTTTTGATCGCCTGTATGTTGTCGTTTGTCTATGGGTATTTTCTTTATTTCCTCTTTGATTTCTTCAGTAATCCATTGGTTGTTTAGTAAATTGTTTTACCGGGATCCAGCCCCAGTTGGATCCAGGGTATCCAAAGCATGAACAGCAAGGCGAGAGAGGTATATAGATATAGATTTATAGACTTAGATATATAGAGGGAGAGATAAGAAAACAGTTAAGAAAATATAGGAGAGAAAGAGGCTGATATTCCTTGGTTTATTCTAAAAGCCAATAAAGTCTCAAGACAAGAGACTTGCTCTGTTCAAGTAGGCCACAGGTGCCTGCTTGAATAGCAGAGAGTGCCCTGCCTTGTGGTCCCTCTCTCGTGAGTCTTAGAAGCCCAGGCAGAAAAGTGAACGCAGAGAGCCTCTGTGTTCCAAGGGATCAGCCAGTAAAAGAGAGGGAGGGAGAGGGAGAAAGAGAGAGAGAGAAAGAATTGACACAAGGGAGGCCAAACTTATACAAAAACCCCATAACTTTGTTTTCAAAAGGTGCTTATATACCCTAAGTTTTAAATAATAGAAGATGCAGAGTCACGCAGGGGCAGCAGTCCTGACCCTTATTGATACCAGGCTTTTTTTCTGCATACTTTTCTGTATGCAAAAGGTCTCAGGTGATTTACATTATCTTCTGGCCAAGAAGCCTATTAACATTTTACGGCTCTTTTCCTTGATGAATGTTAATCAACCAAAAAACTCATTTTCCCTTGGAGTGTTTTTCTTTAATCTGCATCACCCTCAAAGTACTAAATAAAGTTACATCCTTATAGAACAAAGATGCAGTGGGTTGCAACAAAGACAGTACTTAACTCAAAGATCTATGTTGATACTTGTTTTTTGTATATACTAACTATATTAATTAATGCACTCCCGGGTACACAACAAATAAAGGATATGAAAACATGGCAGCAAGTACTGGCTCAACAATGAAACCCTTAACCAGTTTCATTCTAATGATTTTTAACTCCTCAAAAGGCTCTACATTCTTAGAATGTTTTAAGCTTCCTGTGCCTCTCTCAGTTGGGAGGCTGTAAACAATCATATGTGTAGTTGTAAAAGTCCAGATAAACCTGTCAGGCAAGTTAGAAAGCTATCAGAGGGGTTTGAATTGAAACACTCTTATTATGCCCCAGGAGACTTATTAAACAAAGCTCTAAGTTGATTTTCTTCAGAGAAAAGTGGTCGGGGACAGCCCCCACCCCCTTTAATGTTAGAGGTGTTGGTGAGAGACATGAAATAATAAAACAGATTCTGGTTTCGGGGTAGATGCTCGGGCAGAGGACCCCTTGAGACCTGATCCATCTTGCCCACCAGGTCTCTCCACATGACCTTGTCGTGGGTGGGATCTCCCATGCTGGTTTCGGCATTGTTTAGCCTCCATGTGTTTCTGTGTTTTACAGGTTGTTTGTGTGTGTGTGTGTGTGTGTGTGTGTGTGTGTGTGTGTGTGTGTGTGAGTGAGTGTGTGTGTTGTTGATTTCTAATCACAACATTGTGGTCAGAAAATACAGTTGATGTGATTTCAATTTTCTTGAATTTACTGAGGCTCTATTTGTCTACTACAATATGATAAATTCTGGAGCATGTCCCTTGTGTACTTGAGAAGAATGTATATTTTGCTGCCTTTGAATTAAATTCTTCATAAATATAAATTAAGTTTATCTGGTCTAATATCTTATTTGGGGCTCATGGTTCCTTATTGATTTTCTGTCTCCATGATTTTTCCTTTGACTAAAGTCGGGTGTTAAAGTCCCCCAAAATTACTGTGTTACTGTTGACTTTTACAGTTGTTAACATTTGCCTTATATGTTGAATACTCTTATGTTGTGTGCATATATAATTGTTATATATTCTTGTATTTATCCTTGGATCATGTCATCTGCAAATAGTGAGTTTTACTTCTTCTCCTCCAATCTGGATTCCTTTTATTTCTTTTTCTTCTCTGATCACTGTGGAAAAACTTCCTAAACTATGTTCAATAGTAGTGGTGAGAAGGGGCACCCTTCTCTTGTTCTTGACTTTAGGGGAAATGATTTGAATTTTTCACCATTGATGATAATATTTGCTGTGATTTATCATATTTGGCTTTTATTATGTTGAGTTGTGTCCCTTCTATGCCTGCTTTCTGGAGGGCTTTTATCATAAATGGATGTTGGATTTTGTCAAAGCCTTTCTTTTCATGTATTTAGATAATCATATGGTTTTTATATTTCAATTTGTTAATATGTGGTGTATAACATTGATTGATTTGTGAATATTGCAGAATCCTTGCATCCCTGAGATAAAGCTCATTTGCTCATGACATGATCTTTGTAATATGTTGTTGGATTCTGCTTGCTAGAATTTTGCTAAGGATTTTTGTGTCTACGTTCATCAGTGATATTGGCCTGTAGTTTTCATTCTCTTTCTTTCTTTCTTTCTTTCTTTCTTTCTTTCTTTCTTTCTTTCTTTTTTGTGGAATCTTTGTTTGGTTTTGGTATTAGGGTGATGATGGCCTCATAGAATGAGTTTTGAAGTTTACCTTCCTCTGAAATTTTCTGGAAGAATTTGAGTAGGATCGGGCTTAGCTCTTCTCTAATTTTTTTGTAAAATTCAGCTATGAAGCCATCTGGTCCTGGGCTTTTGTTTTTTGGAAGATTTCTGATTATAGTTTTGATTTCCATGCTTGTGATGGGTCTGTTAAGATTTTCTATTTCCTCCTGGTTCAGTTTTGGAAAGTTATACTTTTCTAAGAATTTGTCCATTTCTTCCAAGTTTTCCATTTTATTGGCATATAGTTGCTGATAGTAGTTTTTTATGATCTTTTGTATTTCTGTGAGGTGTGTTGTGATTTCTTCATTTTCATTTTGTTGATTTGATTCTTCACCCTTTTTTTCTTGATGAGTCTGGCTAATGGTTTGCCTATTTTATTTATCTTCTCAAAGAACTAGCTTTTAGCTTTGTTGATTTTTGCTATGGTATCCTATGTTTCTTTTTTTATTTGTTTCTGCCCTAATTTTTAGAATTTCTTTCCTTATACTAACTCTGGGATTCTTCATATCTTCTTTTTCTAGTTGCTTTAGGTGTAGAGTTGGGTTATTTATTTTATTTTTCCTTTTTTTTCTTGAGGTAAGCTTGTATTGCTATGAACCTTCACCATAGCACTGCTTTTACTGAATCCAATTGGGTTGTGGTGTTTTAATTTTCATTTGTTTTTATACATATTTTTATTTCTTTTCTGATTTCTTCTGTGATTTGTTGGCTATTGATAAGCGTGTTGTTTGGCCTCCATAGGTTTGCATTTTTAATAGTTCTCTTCCTGTAGCTGACATCTAATCTTAAGGCATTATGATCAGAAAAGATGCTTGAGGGGATTTCAATTTTTTTTTTAATTTACCAAAGCTAGATATATGGCTCAGGATGTGATTCATCCTGGAGAAGGTTCTCTGTATACTTGAGAATAAGGAAAAATTCATTCTTTGGGGGTGAAATGTCTTATAGATATCAATTACATTTAACTGATAAAGTGAATCATTTAAAGTTTGTGTTTCCTGTTTCTGTTTAGCTCATCTATCCATAGGTGTGAGTGGGGTATTATAGTCTGCCACTATTAATGTGTTACTGTTAATTTCTCCTTTCATACTTGTTAGCATATGCCTAACATATTGTGGTGTGAGGTCTGACAGAATGTGGTCCACTGGAGAAGATAATGGCATACCACTTCAGTATTCTTGCCTTGAGAACCCCATGAACAGTATGAAAAGGCA
>SJYC01111269.1:0-21574 GCA_006408675.1 Madoqua kirkii | reverse complement strand
CAATACTTTGGCCACTTGATGAGAAGGACTAACTCATTTGAAAGACCCTGATGCTGGGAAAGATTGAGGGCAGGAGCAGAAGGGGACGAAAGAGGATGAGATGGTTGGATGGCATCACCAACTCAATGGATATGGGTTTGTGTAAACTCTAGGAGTTGGTGATTGACAGGGAGGTCTAGTGTGCTGCTGTTCATGGGGTTGCAGAGAGTCATACACGACTGAGAGACTGAATTGAACTGAATGATTCAAACTCCGTAATTAATTAGGTAAGGGAAACAGATTTGCAAAACATTATTATTAAGGCTAGAGATAGCTACCTGAGACTGTTCATTATATTAAAGTTTTAATATACAAAGAATCTTCTGAAATAAAGTTAGAGCATACATATAAAAATGGTTCATCAATCAATCAAATAATAAACTATATAAGCACAATGAGATGAATCATTGGATTGAATTATAAGTAACTTTCATTATTTTTCATTTCTTGCTATTTGGCACATACGACTTTAGACTGATATACTATGCCTTTAAAGAAAGTTGTGAAAATCTACATTATGGCATTCTGAGAAGATATGGAATTATGCCTAGTAAAGACAATTATCCCTGAAATATTTCAAGAAACAATAGAAGCATAGTAAGAGAACATTAAGTACATCTAGATGCCGGGGTCCAGCCACAGCAGGATCCAGGGATACCCTCAGTATGGACAGTGTCGGTGAGGGGGGATGTGAGAGAAGAAAGGATAGAAGCTAATATTCCTTTATTTACACAGAAAGGCAATAAAGCCCCAGACAAGGAACTTGCTCTGTTCACGGAGGCCACACGTGCCCTCTCACCAGAGTGAAGACGCAGAGTGCCTTCTCAATCAGCTCTTAGAAGCCCAGGCAGGAAAGTGAACACAGAGAGCCTCTGTGCTCCAATGGATCAGCCTGAAAAAGAGAGAGAGAGAGAGAGGGAGAAAGGGAGAGAGAGAGAAAAAAAAAGAATGAATGACACGGTGAGACCAACCTTTGGTGAGCGAGGCCCCTTTATTTTCAAAAGGAACTTTTATACCTCAGGAAAGTGAACACAGAGAGCCTCTGTGCTCCAATGGATCAGCCTGAAAAAGAGAGAGAGAGAGAGAGGGAGAAAGGGAGAGAGAGAGAGAAAAAAAGAATGAATGACACGGTGAGACCAACCTTTGGTGAGCGAGGCCCCTTTATTTTCAAAAGGAACTTTTATACCTTGACTTGTACATAGAGGGAAATGAAAGATGCAAAGTCATGCAGAGTCAGCCCAAACATTGCATCTGTTTTGTGTTTATTGAACTCAGGGTTTTTTCTTCATACCTTTCCCATAAACAATATTGTGTACATTATCTTCTGGCCTTGGATGCCTGTGGACATTTTATGACCCTGTTTTGATAAAGGCTACTCAACCATAAAATTTATTTTCCCTTGAAATGATTTTTCTTTATATTTCTAATCTATGTCAGCCTCAAAAGTGCTAAACAGAGTTACATTCTCATGGAGCACAGGTGCAGTGAGTTACAACAAAGAAAGAACCAATTAGCTCAAAGGTCTGATGTGGTTAATTTCAAGGCTACTACTTGTTTTTCTTACATTCCAACTATGTTAACTAATGCACTCCCAGGTGCATACTGGATAAGAAATATGGAAACTTAGCAGCAAGCATTGGCTCAACAATGAAATCCTACACCAGCACTACTCTAATAGTTTTTAACTCTTTGAAAGGCTCTATATTTTTAGAATGTTTTAGGCTTCCCGTGCCTCTCACAGTTGGGAGGCTGTGAATAATCAATGTGTAGCTTCAAGAGTTTGGATAAACTTATCAGACAAGCTAGAAAGCCATCAGAGGGGGTTGATTTGAAATACTCCTTTCATATCCAGGAGACTTATTATCTAGAGCCCTAAGTTGATTTTCTCCAGAAAAAAAGTGGTCAGGGATAGCTCCCTGTTAGTGTCAGAATAGTTGATGAAAGGCATAAAATAGTAAGACAGACAGGTTCTGGTTTGGGGGTAGAAGCTTGAGCAGGTCCTGAGGGTCCGTTGAGTCCTGATCCACCTTGCTCATCAGGTCTCTTCCACATGACCTTGTCACGGGTGGGATCTCTCGTGCTGGCTCCCAGCATCCAGATAAATCTTCTGTTACATTGTTATTGAATACTGTGATAATGACAGCAGGAGAAATGCTTTTAAAGAGTTGGACAGAAATACAGATGGCTTCTCACTAGGTCATTTTGTACTCCTCACTAATTTATTTAGTTCAACTAGTATTTCACATAGAGCTTACACAGGCAATTATTCATTTTCTTATATTTGAATTTATTATCATTTGTATAAGGTGGAGTTCATGATACAGTAACAAAAGAGACTAAAATTATTTCAACTTATAAGATTTTTGAACAAAAAATTTAGTCACTACAATTGTTGGTCCAGAAATATTTCAAAAGGTAACATCATAATAAATCCTTTATGTGAAAATATAATATTCTGTTTCTAAAAATCTTATGTACATGGTTGTTTATTCATATGTATGCTATATGTGTACATATCTGTAGTTTTTAAAATGTCATGCTAATTACTTTGTTGCATTATTCTACTAATATATATTATAAATACTGTTTAATGTTATTATACCTCTTTATTCTACATAATTTATAGTTATTGGATGTTTTCTTAAAGGATTTTGTATGAGTGATAATTAAAAGCAAATGTTTTCTACTATCTCCAACCCATACACTCTCTAGCTCAGAGGTAATCTGTTTAAAATATTTCTCCCTACTGTTCTTTTGATGTCCAGGGAGTATTTGCTGCTTACCTCAACATGTGTTCTCACCATCTTTTGACTTATCCTTAGTTAAATCTATTGCCAAGGAATAGTGACTACATTTTATTATCTGTCTTACATGGTAGAGTTTATTTAATTATAATTTGTTTCCTGAGATAGAAACCAGAAATTTATGTAATAATTCAGAGAAATGTTTTTAATGAGATGAGACACATTGATCTGTTATCCTTTCCATTTTACTGTAGGCCTGATTTTAAAATTAATGCTTGAATACTGTCATACTCATTAAACTAAAAAAGTATTTTGTTTTTCAAATAGTGGTAAACCTGAAAAAAATAAGTATAAAAGCAGAGATTAATAAAATATAAATGATATGTTAAAGAAAAGATGCCAATGTTTGTTTTAAATAACATTATAAAATTGATAAATGTCTACCAATATAGATACAACAAGAGAAAAAAGATGCATTACTTAATACTGGGAAAGATCTTAGGCTAGTATCACTGCAAATATTCAGATCAAAAGCTTGTCTAGAGGGGACTTATAAATGTATGGGGAAATTTTGACAATGGGGTATAAATGGACAAATTCCTAGAAAAAAATTACATCTTAAAGATGACAGCAGAAAAAATGGAAAATTAGGATAGTCTGAAACCTACTATTAAAGAAACCAAATCTGCTATTTAAAACTTTCCATAGAAAATAAAACTTTCCATAGGAAATAAAAAAGAAATTGAAATTCACAGGCACAGAGAGATTCAATTGTAGCTTCTTCCAAAGAGGTAAACCTTCTAAGTTTTATCAGAGCATTGGGAGAAGAGTTTAAGTTGTTTACTTTATGTTCTTGTAAACCAGTTATAGAAGTAATAACTGGGGAAGAAAGTGTTCCCTCATCTTCACATATCAACTGTGTAATGAGAATTTTCCAAGCATGGCACACTACAGTCTCTTCTCTAAGAAATACAAGAAGAGAGTCTTTACATGTTCAAAATGAAAACAAAAAAAAAAAAGGTAATATGATATCACTGTCAATCATTCAACTAAAGAAGCCTGGTCACCACAACAGAGGAAAAAAAATTGTAACCCAATTCTTTGCAGAGAATTTGACAGCAATTGAATTTAGGTAGCTCGGTTTTCCATAGATAGAAAAAAGTGGGGGATAAAGAGGCTTTTGCAATTCTCCCATAATTTCAAGGCCAGAAGAAAGACAGATGGCTGAAAATCCAATGCAGTTAACATCTGATTAAATACTTAATGCTTTCTTAAGTAGAAAATAAAGCTTTTGTAAAAACTTTCTAATCTCTCTCTTGGATTTGAAAGTTTTCAGCCACTAACTTGTGAAAAATATCTAATTAATTTGGGAGCTAAAGAGAACATACACACATTTGCTAAACATAAACAACAGACATGACTTGGGCTGATGTCACATTAATGAAGATGGAAAATAAAGTATACTTGGAGGATATGTTTTAGAGAATAAGATAGCAGGTCTAGCTAGAAATTTGGATGTGAAAGCTGAAATCAAAAGAGGAACAGAGGGTTCTTCTGAAGTGTTAGACTTTTCTTAAGGCCACACTTTCTATATTTCCTCATTCATCTAGGTCCATTCTTATATCATCTCTCCATATCAGCCTCTTTGAAGCAACAACATAGAATAATTCTACACCACTTACATAGAACATAAAGTTGTTTTGTGAGTATTTGGTAACTAACAGTGTCACTGGAAAGTTGGTGAACCAAATTTGGAAATAGAAACAAGAAACAGAAGGGAGCTACTGGACCCATGGAAACTGGATTTCAGAACCAGGGCCATGAGGACACAATTGGCCTGCTGCAGTCAGTACTGCTTTAGCTGCTGCTTCAGGAGAGTGAATCTTCTCGAGCTGCTGCTGCTACTACTCCTGAACCTGGTACCTGGGTGCTACAACTTCTGAGGCCATCACCACTGGATATCCTCTCTACTGGCTTTTCTTTCGAAACTAGCTCCTGCTTCAAAGTTTGAAAGTAGGATGGGGGAAATCTGACCATTTAAATGCAGATCATGTATTAGCCTCTTTGCTTTAAAGAAGACTGGAATAACAGCTGTTTCTAGCTTTTTTGACTTCACAGTGATATATTGGCTATTCCTCCTTGTAAGACTCATTTGTTGAAAAATTCCTTAGTGAAAGAAAGGGTGTTAGATGCTCCAGGGTCAAAAGCTTAATAATAGTCACAAAGCTTTTTTTACTTGCTATCTAAGCAGTATTGTTGATCAGAACAAAAATAACTGTGAGAGTTTGGATGTGAGAGTTGGACTATAAAGAAAGCTGAGGGCCAAAGAATTGATGATTTTGAACTGTGGTTCTGGAGAAGACTCTTGAGAGGCCCTTGGACTGCAAAGAGATCAAACCAGTCAATCCTAAAGAAAATCAATCCTGAATATTCATTGGAAGGACTGATGCTGAAGCTGAAGCTCCAATACTTTGGCCACTTATGTGAAGAACTGAGTTACTGGAAAAGACCCTGCTGAGAAAGATTGAAGGTAGAAGGAGAAGGGGATGACAGAGGATTAGATGGTTGGTTGGCATCACCAACTCGATGGACATGAGTTTGAGCAAGCTCCAGTTGATGGACAGGGAAGGCTGGCATGCTCCAGTTCATGGAGTCGTAAAGAGTCAGACACAACTGAGTGTCTGAACTGAATGTTGATTAGAAAACTTTTATACAACTTATTTTTCCTTCTCCATCTTCTTTTCTTATACACTTTTATGGCTTCTAAGGTCTACATGCTGAAAGCTCTAGAGATCTTATTCAAACAACTCTTTCTGAACACCTGCAAACTATCAGTCTATAAGACTTTAAATAGGTATAGAAATACAGGGCAAATAGTATCTGCCATTTAGTGTGATGGGAAGACAAAAAGCAATACAATTAACAGAAGTAAATGGTGACAGTTATGTGTTCAACAGGATTACGGAAATATAGAGAAGGGAATTTTAGCCCATCTTCAGAGAAGGAAAAACTAATAATTCAAGGAAAATAACATTAAAGTGAATCCATAAGAATATATAGAGTTACCCAAATAAAGAAGGAAGAGGATAATTTTTTCCCAATATTAATTTATTCCTTTAGAATTAAAACTTAGTAAAAGTTGGTAAAAAAAAAAATCCAGCATTTGAAGAGCATAGTATAATTTAATAATTCCAACATAGCTATGTCAGAAACACATTTTAGCAGAGTGCCATCTGTGACACGTGAAAAAAGTTATAGGAAGGAGGTTTTGGCAGTCCTACAGCAGAAAGACTGGAGAGAAAAAGCTGGAGTCAAGGAAGCCAGATGAGAGGATATCTTACAATGTAAGAAGGAGAGTAAAGTTTCAGATCCAATTAGGTCTGGTTTGAATAAGATTTTCACTCTCTCCTCTATACCTTTAACTTTTATTTTTATTTTAAATAACAAATGATTTTAAAAGCTGCCTTAATACTCAACATTCAAAAAACTAAGATCATGGCATCCAGTCCCATCACTTCATGGTGAAGAGATGGAGAAACAATGGAAATAGTAACAGATTTTATTTTCTTGGACTCCACTGCAGATGGTGACAAGGCAATGACTCTTGCTCCTTGGAAGAAGAGCTATGACCAACATAGACAACATATTTAAAAGCAGATGAATGGATAAGAAAGCTGTGATACATATACACAATGCAGTATTACTCAGCCCTTAAAAAGAATAAATTTGACTCAGTCCTAATGAGATGGATGAAACTGGAGCCGATTATACAGAGTGAAGTAAGCCAGAAAGAAAAACACCATTACAGTATACTGACACATATATATCAAAATTAGAAAGATAGTAATGATGACCCTCTAAGTGAGACAACATAAGAGACACAGAGGTATAGAATGGACTTTTGGACTCTGAGGGAGAGGGAGAGGGTGGGATGATTTGGGACAATGGCACTGAAACATGTATACTATCATATAAGAAATGAAGCACCAGTCTATGTCCAATACAGGATACAGGATGCTTGGGGCTGGTGTACGGGATGATCCGGGGAGATGGTGGGAGGTGGGAGGCGGCTTCGGCATTGGGAGATTGTGTACACCTGTGGCTAATTCACGTCAATGTATGGCAAAACCAATACAGTATTGTAAAATAGAATAAAGTATTAAATAAATTTAAAAAAGAAAGACAATTATACAGTAAATAAATAAAAAAATAAATAAAAAGCAGAGACATTAGTTTGCCAACAAAAGTCTGTCTAGTCAAAGCTATGGTTTTTTCAGTAGTCATATATGAATGTGAAAGCTGTACCACAAAGAAAGCTTAGCACCAAGAATTGATGCTTTTGAACTATGGTTTTAGAGACGACTCTTGAGGGTCATTTGAACTGCAAGGAGATCAAGTGAGTTGATCCTAAAGGAAATCAGTCCTGAATACTCATTGGAAGGACTAATGTTGAAGCTGAAGCGCCAATATTTTGACCACCTGATGTGAAGAACTGACTCATTAGAAAAAAACCCTGATGCTGGGAAAGATTGAAGAGTAGAGGAGAAGGGGACAACAGAGGATGAGATGATTGGATGGCATCACCGACTCTATGGACATGAGTTTGAGAAAGCTCCAGGAGTTGGTGATAGACTGGGAATTCTGGCATGCTGGAGTCCATGAGGTCACAAAGAGTGGGACATGCCTGAGTGACTGAACTGAACAGAATTGAATAAATTATTGCTTTTGACACATTAAAATATATAATTTATATGTGTAATTCTTACATCAGTAAAACCACAGACCAATTATATTTACATCTGTATGTCTAGATATGTGAAAAGATAGAAGCCTCACTTATCTCTTCTGTCTACATTGATAGTGATGTACCTTCCTCCATATCAAATCTCATTCTTGCTTTCTGGCCAAGACCAGGTGCCATGTCCTTTATGATCCTTGCTTTTATTAATATTTCCCAATAAAGAATGACTTTCCAAATAGAATTCTCAAAAGAAGGTTTTTTTTTTTTATTTTTAATGGCAATCATGACCATAGTTATGTTTATAACTATGTCTTATCATGCATATTTTTAATTTCTTAAAGGTAAGATTCTTGTGGGAATAATCAATGTATATAACAAACTGCCTTGTTCCAAACCTAGTTATATGCTTTGTATTCTGAAACATATGTTAAAAAAAAAAGAATGAATAATTGAATGAAAATACCATAAAACTTCTCTGTAAGAAATAATAAAAACATATCAAATGATTATAAAAGGCCACTGAGATTAGTGTTTGAGAAGCCAATGTTCGGTTAAATTAGTAAGGTAAAAGATTTATTGAGGAAGTAACTTGTGAAAGGAGAAAAGGGAGGCAGCATGATCAAATAGAGGGACTGTAAACCAAGAAATGGACCTAATAGAGTCTCTACCAATGCAGCCATGAGCTCTAAAGGAAAGTCCTGTTAGAAGCATCCTGTGTTGGGTAGAATAACGATGTCACTGCATAGATTCCTTGCTCAACACTGCAAGGGTGACACCTACAAATGAAATTAAATTAGACTGTTATTTACTTGATCAGACATTGGCCAGAGGGATATCCCTGCGGTTTTGGACCCTGATGAAATTAAGAGCTAGAAGTTGTCAACTAAGCACATTTCCTGTGGCTGCATGGCAAGTCTAATTATACAACACAGATCCACTTTTGTATGCATATTTTAAAAACAGCCCCTCAAAAGTGGGCTATTCTTGCTGAGGAAATATCTGGTGCAATTATTCATTCCAAATTTTGCTCACTCTCTGCTACCATCAAATTGGTTTGTCTGATGCTATTAAAACAAAACAAAACAAAAAACCTTCATTCCTGAGAGGCTGAAACTCCTAATATTCTTCAGCTTCTCAAAGAGAGAGCTACTGCCTTTGTTGAGGGAGCACCAATAGGAACCCAAATGACTCAGCTGAATTATGTACATAATCCTCTGTACTTGTGCTGTGTGAAAGAAGGCCTACTTCCTCCTGCAATTTTGTGTCCCATGATAATGATTCCTCTTGTCTGCTGTTGACTGGATATAAACAGCTCAAAATGCTCAAGTCAAAGCTATTGTTAGTAGTTCACTGACCCTAATGAGTTTATACCTCCTTGGAGGGACAGGAGTTTTAGAGCTGCAGAGAGGGGAAGCACAAGCCCCTTACGTAAAACATTAGGAGAAACAGTACATGTGCTGACTACTACTGCAACCCCTTTGTTCCTGGACTCATGTATTCATTCTCTATGGAACATAACACTATATATAAGTCTCTGACTCAATGTATGCACATACCCTGGAGGATGCCATCTGTTCTCTAAGGGTATTACCTCCAAACTGGTGCTTCAGTTGTACCTTCAGTGAGTCATACCAGGGGTCCAAATGGTTAGCAGCTACTGGGTGGTATGGCATGTAGTAGGGCCAGAGGACACCACAGGGATGGATCTACTGCCAGATCTCCTTCTTTATAAGTGGTTTCTCATCACATGCTGTGCTGTATGGGACCCTTTCAATGTGGATCAGACATTTTGAACATCCCAAGCAAAAAATTCTGGTTGAGTTCTTAAAGATAGTAAAGTCAAAGCTATATGAGGAATATACTATTCATTTCTGTGAGAACTGTTCAGTAACTCCTGATGCTGGAAGAATCACAACAAACTCATCCTGCTACCAAGGGGTTTAATTTTCACAAAGAATCACTTGCTGCTGGAAAGTCATTGACAGCACTTGATAAATTAACATTGATATGTGGAAATCCAATGTAAGACCCCTGAGTAGCCTCTGATCAATGACTGTGGCTGTTTTGTTTTTATGCCCATTGTGTCAGCACCAGAGTGATCACTGAAAAATGCTGGTTAATATCTACAGGCTAAGTCATATTGTCTACTCGTATGTGATATATATATTTTCTTGTGGAAGTTAACATATGACTCAAAGACCTTCGTGTTTTGTGCCCACTTCTGTTTTGTTTCGTTTTTCTACATGCCTTTACCATGGACCTTCTTTTTTCCATTCTTTCATTACAATCCTTTTCAGGCTTCAGTCTGGCCAGGCTATTCACCACTGCCTATGTGACCATATATATTTTCTTCTTAGGATACTTTTCCTACTTCACAGTGTGGAAGATCAGATTCACCTTCCAAACTCCCATGGCAGGGGAGGGGAAGCTTCTACTTCAGCATTGTCTTTCAGGGCCACTTATGTGCAAACCTATACTACAGTTATTCTCCACTTTGGGCTTATATCCACCTACTGAGAAACCCATCTATAATCAAAGGTGAGCTTTGTTTTTGTGGGTTTTTCCCCCCTCTTATGCCTCTGATCATACTGAACCACCTAGGAACAACCCTACACATATGCTGAGGAAAGAGAATTTATGCAACTTGTTACATGATGTGGAGGTCACATGGAGTACCACCTGCTCATGTAACTTATTTACACCTTCTCATCTTGCATGTGCTCTGTCTTGAGTATTCTATTTACATTTTGTAAAGGATTACTGCAGGACCAACCCAGGTATATGATTTAATGGGTTCAAAAGGACAGAATCTAGTGGTCAGTTTCAGATTCATAGTCACTTGGTATCTCATAGTTGAGCATTTCATCTCTCCCAATGCTCAGTCACAGTAGCACTTTTCTACAGTAGCTGTTTTCTACATATTTCATAACCTTGTTTTAGGGGTTGATGTTTTCAGTCTTGCTCTAAGACTTCCCATGAAAAGCATATACCATATTTTTTTTTCCTATGACTCCTGCAACACAATATTATATGTTGCTAGAGCAGATGGTCCATGAGGAAGGACTGTTTGAATCACAACCTAGATATACCACAGAGCCTTCCCAATTACCTTGTATATGACTCAGAGCAGCATTCCCATTTGTGAAATGTTAACTCTTTTTGTGTGTGTGTGAAGATTCATGAGTTAATGGGTCTATTTTTTGCAGTATAGAATGTAAGATGGTGCAATTTGTTTTTTAATTTGTAAAGGATATCTGACATGCCTCAGACCAACAGATTTGTAAATATTTCATCAAAACAGCAGATCCTTGAATTTTTATAGGGCTTAATCCCACCTTTTGAATCAGGCTAGTTTCACAAGCTTCTCATATTGTAGTTAACTCTTGCTTTTCTACAATCAGTATGATTCCTCAAGAGAGTAGACCAGTATGCTGTTTACATAATGTCTGGGTGATCCAGTTCCTTTGGAATATGAATTAACTCTGTTCATAAAAGTCCACTGTCCACTAGAATAGATGAGAGTAGCTTAGGAGTATCCACTGTATTGTTGGGAGAAAACTTTATCTTTCTAAAAAGAGGAGTGTGGAAAGAGGAAAAGTATAAGGAACCAAAATCTTTGAATACTCTTGTCATACCCATCAACAGCACAAGTTTTCTAAGTAAAAGACCTGATCTTGGTATAATTGATTCACTTAAGCTAAGAATTCAATCATCTTTAAGCTTAGAACTCTGAACTTAAACCCTGAAGTTGATGTCCAGCATTTTCTCCTTATGCATTGCATGAGAGTTTCTTGTAAGTTACCAAAGAGACTCTGACCCTCACATTTTTATATTTCCTGCTAATTGCCCTCAGTTTTTTTCTATCCATTTCTAGGAATCAATTTAGACATGCCAACATAAGGGGAGCTCTGAAGCAAAGACTGCATTAAAGGAATGCCATGTTGCACAAGAATAGCTGGGCCCTTGTACCACCATCCCTTCAGTCATGACCAGGAGCCCCCTTCCCACAAACTTAGAAAAGAAGCACCTCTGCTAGGAAACCAAGGCAGAACCTGAGGGTGTAGACTATTGGAGTCTGTCACCTAATCACTCATCTGCAGCTGAGCAGTGAACATTTTCTGAAATGGGCCTTGGGAGGCCCAAATCAGGGTCTGCCACATAAATATTCATGATGCTAAGTCAAATATTTTTCTAAAATACCACCTTATTTAAACCTTAATTTGAATTAAAGGCAAAGATATTTGTCATCAAGATTAACACAGACATTATAAGTCTGGGGAATCAAAACTTAACAAAAAGGCTCAAATAACTTTTAAAAGTGTTATACATTTTCTTTTTCCAAATATTAGTAGCAAAGATAGTTGCTTTGTGTTTGCCAAATATACTTACCTGGCACAAATTTTTACTGACCATATCTTTTGTTAGATGATTATTATTATAACTGTTATAAGTTTTACATTCTAAATATATAATTTGGAAGATTTAACATAAATGGGGAAATACAGTCTAATGAGCATTAGAATCTTTTTGCACAAAGTATGTCAAATTCAAAACAAGTTTATAAGTTTCAATACTTCCTGGCTCTACCTCTCTTGTTGTTCAAAGAAAAGTTCTTATCAGAGGTTTTTAATTACTGCAACGTTTTTTAGGGGATGACCATGTCTGGAAATACTTGATTTCTATTACTCTGGCCTTTGATGAAAAGGCTCTAAGTGGATTTTTAAATATCAGGGTGGACACTTATTATTCTTAGTGCATTCAGTAAAACATACCAGGAAAATAACCTCTGTCTTCTTGCTGGCCTAGGACTACATAATAAAAACATTCTAATGTAAAGCTCACATTGGTTTTACATAAAAATTGGCTACTTAAGGAAATTAGAACCTAACACTGAATTCAAAGCTCATTATACCTTCAAGGAAGTTGAATGAATGCTGAAAAAAATAAATTTTCTTATGACATACACAAAAATCTAGGTTGATATTTTACATGAATGTTTGAATTTGTTTTATAATCACTTTTATTCTGTGTTTCTTTTATGAATCTGCTGAGGCTGTGTAGTGGGAGCATTATCCTTATTTTTCAGTAGATGAATTCAAGTTACACAAAAGCTTATTGTCTGTGATACTCACACTGCTCGTGAGTAGGAAATCTAAAAAGATGATGTATGACATACAGCTCAGAGTATTTCTTTTGAGTCTATTTCCTCACCTTTTATGTAACTCAAGGAACATTAAAATTGATGTTGATCACTCACACTTGACTTTTATCTCTTCTAACTGCCTTCAGAAAATCTTTGAAATCATCTTAGTGGTTGTAGATTTTATGAAGGCAGCAACCTACTTAATTAGTTGCCTTAACCCTGCTGTCCATTGTTGATTTGTGACTACTCAACTATGGCTGGTAGCCAAACAGCTACAGACTGTTAGGGAAGGAATGGATCACTAATATGTAAGCTTAAAAGTTTTAAAATGTTGACTATTTATATCAGGAATTGACAATAGATTCTGTATCTTAAAGAGACATTTACAATGTTTTAAAATTTTATCAAAAATACTGTCTTAAAATAAAACTCTACCTATATTAGTTTGATTTATCTTTTTGTAACAAAGAGATCCAACCAGTCCATTCTGAAGGAGATCAGCCCTGGGATTTCTTTGGAAGCAATGATGCTAAAGCTGAAACTCCAGTACTTTGGCACCCCATGCAAAGAGTTGACTCGTTGGGAAAGACTCTGATGCTGGGAGGGATTGGAAGCAGGAGGAGAAGGGAACAACAGAGGATGAGATGGATGGATGGCATCACTGACTCAATGGGCGCGAGTCTGAGTGAACTCCAGGAGTTGGTGATAGACAGGGAGGCCTGGCGTGCTGCGATTCATGGGTTCGCAAAGAGTCGGACACGACTCAGTGACTAAACTGAACTGAACTGAGCAGGAGTTTATCCTAATACAAAATGCCACAGGATTTCCTAAGCCATTTTTGGTTAGTTTGTCCTTTAAGACATTAATTCTAGAAAGAAGGGATAGTGTTTCAAATTTATATATAAATTTATTGCTTTAGTATTGAATAAATACTTTCTGATGAGGTGTATAATATATAATAGAAACCAATTTCCCCATATTTTAAACATAATAGGTATTCAGCAATATCATAAACTTTAGGGTCCCAGTACATATTGGTGACTAGTGAAGTCGCTCAATCATGTCCGACTCTTTGCAACTCCATGGACTGTAGCCTACCAAGCTCCTCTGTCAATGGGATTTTCCAGGCAATAATACTGGAGTGGATTGCCATTTCCTTCTCCAGGGGATCTTCCTAACCCAGGGATCAAACCTGGGTCTCCCGCATTATAGACAGACACTTTACCGTCTGAACCACCAGGTTCTCTCTTTATTATAGCAAACTGTTTATGTAAGTACATTTTAAGTGGAATTATTTTTGAACTGCTTGCCTTCGAAACCAACATTCTGCTGTTTTTGAGATTATCCAAGTGCTGTGGGCAAGAGATTCTTGCCCACAGTAGCAGATATAGTGGTCATCTGACTTAAACTCACCCATTCCAGTCCATTTAGTTCACCATTCAATATAACAGTAATTCAAGCCTATGCCCTAATCAGTGATGCTGAAGA
The DNA here is from genome assembly GCA_006408675.1 of Madoqua kirkii. Taxonomy (NCBI): domain Eukaryota; kingdom Metazoa; phylum Chordata; class Mammalia; order Artiodactyla; family Bovidae; genus Madoqua; species Madoqua kirkii. The sequence goes on along the minus strand of SJYC01111269.1, from coordinate 7,419 downwards.
ACCTGGAGTTGAATATTTCTATGAAGACCTGCAAGACCTTTTAGAACTAACACTCAAAAAATATATCATTTTCATTATAGGGGTAATGCAAAAGTAGGAAGTCAAAAAAAATCTAGAATGACAGGCAAAATTGGCCTTGAAGTACAAAATGAAGGCTAACAGAGTTTTGCCAAGAGAATGCATTGGTAATAAAAAAAAATACCCTCTTCCAACAATACAAGAGAAGACTCTATACATGGACATGACCAGATGGTCAATACCAAAATCAGATTGATTGCATCCTTTGCAGGCAAAAATGGAGAAGCTCTATACAGTCAGCAAAAACAAGACCAGGAGCTGACTGTGAATCAAATCATGAACTCCTTATTGCCGAATTCAGACTTAAATTGAAGAAAATATGGAAAACCACTAGACCATTCAGGTATAACCTAAATCAGATCCCTTATGATTACACAGTAGCAGTGATAAATAGACTCAAGGAATTAGATCTCATAGACAGAGTGCCTGAAGACATATGGGCTGAGGTTCGTGACAGTGTACAGGAGGCAGTGATCAAGAAAAAGAAATGCAATAAGGCAAAATGGTTGTCTGAGGAGGCTTTACAAATAGCTGAGAAAAGAGGATAAACTAAAGGCAAAGGAGAAAAGAAAAGTTATACCCATTTGAATGCAGAGTTCCAAAGAATAGCAAGGAGTGATAATAAAGCCATCCTTAATAGTCAATGCAAAGAAACAGAGGAAAACAATACAATGGGAAAGACTAGAGATCTATTCAAGAAAATTAGAAATACAAAGGGAACATTTCATGCAAAGATGGGCACAATTAACAACAGAAATTGTATGGACCTAACAGAAGCAGCAAGGAGATCCAACCAGTCCATTCTAAAGAAAATCAGCCCTGGGTATTCATTGGAAGGACTGATGCTAAAGCTGAAAAACTCCAATACTTTTGCAATCTCATGTGAAGAGTTGACTCATTGGAAAAGACTCTGATGCTGGGAGGGATTGGGGGCAAGAGGAGAAGGAGACGACAGAGGATGAGATGGCTGGATGGCATCACTGACTCGATGGACATGAGTTTGAGTGAACTCCCGGAGTTGGTGATAGACAGGGAGGCCTGGTATCCTGCAATTCATGGGGTCACAAAGAGTAGGGCATGACTGAACAACTGAACTAAACTGAACTGAACAGAAGCAGAGGTTATTATGAAGACATGGTGAGAATATACAGAAGAGATCTTTATAACCCAGGTAACCATGATGGTGTGATCACTCACCTAGATCCAGACATCTTGGAATGCAAAGTCAAGTGGACTTTAGGAAACATCACTATGAACAAAGCTAGTGGAGGTGATGGAATTCCAGTTAAGCTATTTAAAATCCTAAAAGATGATGCTATGAAAGTACTGCATTCAATATGACAGCAAACTTGGAAAACTCAGCAGTGGCCACATGACTGGAAAAAGTCCATTTTCATTCCAATCCCTAAGAAAGACAAAGCCAGAGAATGTTGCAACTATTGCACAACTGCATTCATCTCATACACTCTCAAAGTAAAGGTAAAAATTCTCCAAGCCAGGCTTCAACATTGCATGAACCATGAACTTCTAGATGTTCAACCTGGTTCTAGAAAAGGCAGAGGAACCAGAGATCAAATTGTCAAGAACCATGAACTTCTAGATGTTCAAGTTGGTTTTAGAAAAGGCAGAGGAACCAGAGATCAAATTGCCAACATTTGTTGGATCACTGAAAAAGCGAGAGAATTTCGGGGGGGGGGGGCAGATCTATTTCTGCTTTGCTGACTATCCAAAGCCTTTGACTGTGTTTCCACAACAAGCTGTGGAAAATTATTCCAGAGATAGGAATACCAGACCACCTGACCTACCTACTGAGATCTATATGCAGGTTAAGAAGCAATAGTTAGAACTGCACATGGAAAAACAGATTAATTCCAAATGAGGAAAGGAGTATGTCAAGGTTGTATATTGTTACCCTGCTTACTTAACTTATATGCAAAGTACATTATGAGAAATGCCAGGCTGGATGAAGTACAAAATGAAATCCAGATTGCCAGGAGAAATATCAGTAACCTCAGATATGAAGATGACACCACCCTTATGCCCAAAAGTGAAGAACTAAAGAGCTTCTTGAGGAAAGTGAAAGAAGAGAGTGAAAAAGTTGGCTTAAAACTCAACATTCAGAAAAATAAGATCATGGCATCCAGACCCATCAGTCCATTGCAAATATATGGGGAAATAATGGAAACAGTGAGAGACTTAATTTTTTCAGGGGCTCCAAAATCACTGCAGATGGTGACTGCAGCCATGAAATTAAAGCATGCTTGTTTCTTGAAGAAAAACTATGACAAACTTCGATAGCACATTAAAAAGCAGAGACATTACTATACAAACAAAATTCTGTCTAGTCAAAGTTATGGTTTTTCCAGTAGTCATGTATGGATGTAAGAGTTGGATTATAAAGAAAGCTGAGAGCCAAAAAATTGGTGCTTTTGAACTGTGATGTTGGAGAAGACTCTTGAGAGTCCCTTGGACTGCAAGGAGATCCAGCCAGTCCATCCTAAAGGAGATCAGTCCTGAATAGTCATTGGAAGAAGTGATGCTGAAGCCAAAGCTCGAACCCTTTGGCCATCTGATATGAAGAACTGCCTCACTGGAAAAGTCCTTGATGCTGGGAAAGATTGAAGGCAGGAGGAGAAGGGGACAACAGAGGATGAGATGGTTGGATCAAATCACCAACTCGATGGACATGAGTTTGAGTAAGTTCCAGGAGTTGGTAACGTACAGGGCTGCTTGCCGTGCTGCAGTCCATGGGGTCGCAAACAATTGTATATGACTGAGTGACTGGACTGAACTGAAGTGGAACTATTATCTAGAACTTTAGCTCCATTACAAAAACAAAATTGGAAGTGTAGCATTCCAAAAGAATGTACACAAAAGTTAGGAAGAATGATATGATTTTTAAAAAAAAACAGAAAGGTATATAATTTTTGAATAATAATTGGAATCAGAAGATGGTAAACAGGTTTTCTAAATATTCTCTATTTCTCTGGTTTTCCAAGATCCAGAGTCCCCATAAGCTCAACTTTTCTTTTTTTGTTGTTGTTTTAGTTGTTTCCAGCTTCCTTATAAAAAACATTTTCCCTATTTTGGAGCAGGAGAGAAAATGTTAAATACACATTTTATTTATTTTTAAGATACTTAAATGAATTTTTTGAGGTATAGTAGAATACTTACCATGAAGTCACTAATTTGATGGTTAAATTCCTCAAATTCCCACATACTTATTAGTACCTTTTCCAAACCATGTATAGATTTTATTTATTGTGAAGTTTTTATCTCATCTTGTATTACAACAGTAATAATTTCCATATGTTTTTTTTTGCTTAACTATAAACTAGAATAACTATTCTTCCATTTCATATTAGCTTATTCCTTGCTAAGTCTAGCATTCATGGTTTCTTTCATGTTTGTTAAGAAATCTACTTAATATTTCAAAATATTTTTTGAATATGAAATTTCTATTTTTAAATTTATCTCTATTCATTTTTCCAAAGGCTAAATATTATCTGAACATTTATTAAAACACTACTGAATAGTCAATGTTTATCAACATTCAGAAAACGAAGATCATGGTATCTGGTCCCATCACTTCATGGCAAATAGATGGGGAAACAGTGGAAACAATGTCAGACTTTATTTTAGGGGGCTCCAAAATCACTGCAGATGGTGACTGCAGCCATGAAATTAAAAGACACTTACTCCTTGGAAGAAAAATTATGACCAACCTGGATAGCATATTCAAAAGCAGAGACATTACTTTGCCAACAAATGTCAGTCCAGTCAAGGTTCTAGTTTTTCCATTGGTCATGTATGGATGTGAGAGTTGGACTGTGAAGAAAGCTGAGAACAGATTAGATGCTTTTGAACTATGGTGTTGGAGAAGACTCTTGAGAGTCCCTTGGACTGCAAGGAGATCCAACCAGTCCTTTCTAAAGGAGGTCAGCCCTGGGATTTCTTTAGAAGGAATGATGCTAAAGCTGAAACTCCAGTACTTTGGCCACCTCATGCGAAGAGCTGACTCATTGGAAAAGACTCTGATGCTGGGAGGGATTGGGGGCAGGAGGAGAAAGGGACGACAGAGAATGAGATGGCTGGATGGCATCATGGACTCGATGAATGTGAGTCTGAGTGAACTCCAGGAGTTGGTGATGGACAGGGAGGCCTGGCGTGCTGTGATTCATGGGGTCGTAAAGAGTAGGACACGATGGAGCAACTGAACTGAACTGAACTGAATAATTATCTATATCCAATTCTATAAACTAACCTCTGACTTAAGCAAAAACTTCTAATGCAGATTTACAGAGGTCAGGCCCGCTAAGGCTAAGTTCAATTCAGAGCACTTAATATATATTGTTTAGTTTTGAAAAAAATGTTCCTAGATACTTAATGTGAAATATTAAAAAGAATTTTCTGAATTAATCAATCTTCTTATTTCTTGAAGAAAATCCATACGTTTTCCTATCTTTGTCCTGCTTTATAAAATATAAAATTCCTTGATGAGCACATAGGCCTTTCATAAGTCCCGAGACTCATCTACTATGGAATCTCCACAATTACACATTCATCAATTATAAGAAGCAATTTATTTTTCCTTAACAGGTCATATACACGTGAATGGCTCTGATACATACACTGATACATTTTCATGTGCCAGAATCTACCAGGGATACCTTTTGACCCTCATTCACTAGAATCCTCATCATTTAAGATATGATTTAAGAGTTTTGTATATATTTGCTAAGCCACTAAACGAAGCCAGGTATCTTTCTCTGTGTTCCTATAGTATCATGTTTCCGCCTCTAGAATGGCAATCACTATAATACTAAAAATGAAGTACAGCCACTATGGAGAACAGTGTGGAGAGTCCTTAAAAAACTGGAAATAGAACTGCCTAATGACCCAGGAATCCCACTGCTGGGCATACACACCAAGGAAACCAGAAATGAAAGAGACATGTGTACCCCAATGTTCATCACAGCACTGTTTATAATAGCCAGGACATGGAAGCAACCTAGATGTTCATCAGCAGATGAATGGATAAGAAAGCTGTGGCACATATTCACAATAGAGTATTATTTAACCATTAAAAAGAGTACATTTGAATCAGTTCTAATGAGGTGGATGAAAAAGAAAGACACCAATACAGTATACTAACACATATATATGGAATTTAGAAAAATGGTAATGATAACCCTGTATGGAAGACAGCAAAAGAGACACAGATGTATAGAACAGTGTTTTTTGGACTCTGTGGGAGAGGGAGAGGGTGGGATGATTTGGGAGAATGGCATTGAAACCTGTATAATATCATATGTGAAATAAATTGCCAGTCCAGGTTTGATGCATTGTACTGAATGCTTGGAGCTGGTGCACTGGGAAGACCCAGAGGGATGGTATGGGGAGGGAGAAGGGAGGGGGGTTCAGGGTGAGGAACACGTGTATACCTGTGGCAGATTCATGTTGATGCATGCAAAACCAATACAATACTGTAAAGTAATTAACCTCCAATTAAAATAAATATATTTATATTTTAAAAAATAAAAAATAAAAATGTAATGTCATCATCAATATTCACAGTACATAATAGCATATAAACAAACAACAAATGCACTATATTGGCAATTAATAAACCTTTGGTATTAACTGTATAATACATAAATTAATCAGTTCAACTATAGAAATTATATGTGGCATGAAATAAAGTTATCATCATAGTAATTTTAATTTTAATTCATTCATTATTGAATATGTATTTTGTGTGCTAACTAAATCTTAAGTATCCTTATAACTAAGGATGAAGAAACTGAGAAAAAGAAAATTAAATTCCTTGTCTAAGGCATATAGCAAGTAGCTACATACAATACTGCATGCTCAGTCGTGTCTGTCTCTTTGGGACCCTATGGTCATACTATGGACTGTAGCTCACCAGGCTCCATGGGATTCTCTCTCTGTCCATCAGATTCTCCAGAAAAGAATACTAGGTGGGTTGTCATTTCCTTCTTGAGGGGATCTTCTTGGCCCAGGGATCAAACCCACATCTCTTACATCTCCTGCATTGGCAGGCAGGTTTTTACCACTAGCACAACCTGGGAAATCCTTAACAAGTATCTAGGGGAGCTAAAATAAGAACTGAAGAAGGTATCACAGTACAGACACTCAGATATGAATAAAGCCATGGATTTATGTATAGCACTCAGAAAAAAACAGAACCACACTTTTTAAAACATATATACTCCCTGGAGATGAAAAAAAAATATAATTCTTCAGTGGGTAAACTGCAACAATCCTCAAGTATCTCAATTAAATCTTACACTATTTACAGAATGAATGTGCATTATGAGCCTGATTAGGTCATAAATAGTTTTGCTATTCATTTATTTCAGTGATATACTTTTTCTAGATTATGCTTCAATTTTGTACATTATCTCTTAGACCTAACAAATTCCTCAGTTATCATTTAAGTTTTTGGGTACCACGAAAGTACCAATGATGCTTTCTTTAAAAGTGCCATTTTAAAGAAGTGTCTTAAGCAGTTATCAAATTATCAAATATAATTCTCAATAACTCCCACATCCTGGTATTTATGCCCTTACGAAATCCCTTCTCTTTGAGAGTGGGCTGGATACAGTGTCATCTTACCAGTAGAATCCAGTAAAGATATTTGATGCTTCTTCTGTGATTAACTTACAAAGATTTATGACTTACATTTTGCTGAAATGTAAGTCTTTTCTACTGGGCTTGATGAAGCAGTAAAATTTTCACTGTGGAAAGATTCTTGAAGCAAGGAATGGTGAGGAATTGAATGCTGCCAAAAACTACTGCATAAACTTGGAAGCACAATGTACTACAGTTGACACTTCGGATGAGTGCACAGACCTTGGGTCCACACCTTTCTTGCAGCCTTGTGAGAGGTTATAAAAAAAGGATCCAGAAAATCACTGTCTAGTTTTCTAACCTAAAAGAAGAAAATATGAGGTAATAAATATGCATATATGTGTTGCTCTAGTTGGTTAGGCTTTGTGACAATTTGTAACACAGTGGCAGATAATCAATGTAACATACATGCACAAAAACATATATATTCATATAAAATTGGTTATCAGAAGGGATTTGTTGTGGTTGTCCAGACTCATAGTGTTAGCCAACAGTAACATTTCATTACAAAGATATGTGCATCATTTATAATTGAGCCTTTTAAATTTAATTTGGTTCAAATAATTTTTTTGGATAGTATAGTTTTTAAAGTAAATTTCACTTGAAATAATGTGGTATAAACATGAATATTCATTTTACTTGAAACTATAGAAATACCTTCATTCTTATTTTTAAAATATGCATAAC
>SJYC01111266.1:0-17677 GCA_006408675.1 Madoqua kirkii | reverse complement strand
GAAACTATATGACTCAGTAGCACAACACTAGTACATTAAAAAAGGTGGGGGTGGGGGGTGGTTCAAACTTCAGCTTCCTATATTCCAAAGCTAATAAACATTTTGCTACTGGGCACTTTAAATATAGACTTGCTTCAAAAGACTTACCCAGAAGCTGAGGTGTGAAAAGCCACTCTAATAAAATCAAGATAGTTCTGCTGCTACTGGGGCTGCTGCTAAGTCACTTCAGTCGTGTCCGACTCTGTGCGACCCCATAGACAGCAGCCCATCAGGCTCCCCCGTTCCTGGGATTCTCCAGGCAAGAATATTGGAGTGGGTTGCCATGTCCTTCTCCAATGCATGAAAGTGAAAAGTGAAAGTGAAATTGCTCAGTCGTGTCCGACTAGTAGCGACTCCATGGACTGCAGCCTACCAGGCTCCTCCGTCCATGGGATTCTCCAGGCAAGAGTACTGGAATGGGGTGCCATTGCCTTCTCTGCAAGATAATTCTAATTGTGACAAAAGAAGGAGATTCACAATAGTGTATCTACATATTATATCCTTCTTTCTTCAGAGGAAGCACCCAGAAGCACAATTTGAAGAACAGTGTGATACTTAACACTGCCTCTCAAATATTAAATAGGAAATATTGGTGACTACTAATATCCTTAGGGTTTAATTAGTTCATCTTATATTTTTTCAAGAATAATCCAGAAATGTAAATGTAAAAATGTAAACAATCCAGAAATATATCTATTAAATAAATATTGGGAGAATTTGAAGAGTTCCCAAATAACTGAGATAGTAAAATAGATACATGGATTGAAAAACTCAATAATCAAAAAATCTAAATATGTTTTCTTAAACTAATCTATATATTCAATAAAGTCTTAATCAAAATATTATTTCATATGAATGTAAATAGCGAAACAATAATATTTTGAGAAGATTCCATATGATAATTCTATGATTATACTGTTGCGGAGTCAAAACACAAGCAAGGGCACTAAACATAAATAAAACTCTTGATATAAATTGTATCACATTAAAATCAAGAATCTCCTTACACCAAACAATATCATATGAAAACAAAAGCAATGTATTAACACAAAAGAAATAGCAGAGCTCTTAATTTATCAATAGATAAGATTGTATTTTTTTTTCTTAAGACAGACAACTCCTAACAATACATGGTAAAAAAAGGAACATTCAATAAAGTATATCCAAGTAACCAACAAATATATTACAAAGAAATTAACTATATAACTAATAAAATGTACAAAGACAATGAAATAAAATTCTGCCTCCAGCTACAATGGAGTAAATGAAAATTAATTTTTCACAAAGAGTCAGAAATGACAGAATGACTATCATACACAGTATTTATACAAAGGAGTTGAAAACATGTCCACACAAGACCTGCACAACAATGTTTATAGCAGCGTTATTCATAACTAATCATACTTGGAAGCAGCCAAGTTCCCTTCAGTAGGTGAATGGATAAATAAACTGTGGTTTCTTTAATCTAGATAATAGAATATTGTTGTTGTTCAGTCACTCAGTTGTGTCTGACTCTTTGCAACCCCATGGACTGCAGCATGCCGGACCTCCTTTTCCCTCACCATCTCCCAAAGTTTGCCCAAGTTCATGTCCATTGTATCGATGATGCCATCCAGCCATCTGTGGGGCCCTAAATGGGAAACCTTAAAAACAAAGGGGCTAGCTTTGCGGTCAAAAACCTAAGATGGCGCCTGGCGGAAGAGATGGGGGCAGGGTCTATGTTGTCTGTCAAGTTTTTGACTGGCTCTCTTGATTTCTGTGCACGTAAACAGTGTGTGATCTCCATAGACTCCTGTTATAATGAAGGGACATGACAATTTGACCTTTAATGTGATTGGTGCAACTATGGAAAGTCCCTCCTAAAACCCTCCTGTTTGTCTGTGTAAGCTGGGAGTTTGCAACAATAAGTGGAACTGCTTCGATGGAACTCCTGTCGCGTCTGATTGTCTCTCTCTCTCCGAGGGGCTGGGTTGGCAGACAGCAGGCTCACCTCTCCTCGGGACCCCTCGGCTTTGCTGAGGGAAGTTCCACTGCCTCTACTCTTTCTGCGGAGCGCCCCCCGCAGCCATCTCATCCTCTGACACCCTTTACTCCTTCTGCCCTCAGTCTTTGCCAACATCAGGCACTTTTCTAGTGAGTCAGCTGTTTGCATCAGATGACCAAAATACTGGAGTTTCAGCATCAGTCCTTCCGATGAGTATTCAGGGCTGGTTTCCCTTAAGATTGACTGGTTTGATCTCTTTGCTGTCCAGGGGAATCTCAGAAGTCCTCCAGCACCACAGTTCAAAGCCATCAATTTTTTAGCACTCTACTTTATTTACGGTCCAGGTCTCACAACCTTAGGTGAACACTGGGAAGACCATAACCTTGACTATAAGGATTTTTGTCAGGAATATTTCTACTTTTCAACACACTGTCTAGGTTTGTCAGAGTTTTCCTTCTGAGAAGGAATCGTCTTCTGATTTTTTGGCTGCAGTCACCATCTGCAGTGATTTTAGAGGCCAAGAAGAGAAAATCTGTCATGACCTCCACTTTTTCCCCTTCTATTTGCCATAAAGTAATGGGGTCAGATGCCATGATCTTAGTTTTTTAATAATTAATTTTAAGCTGGCTCTTTCACTCTCCTCCTACATTCTCATCAAGAGGCTCTTTATAGCCTCTTAAATTTCTGCCATCAGAGTGGTATCATCCACATATGTGAGGTTGTTAACGTTTCTCCTGTCTATCTTAATTCCAGTGTGTAACTCATCCAGCTCCACATTTCTCATGATATGCTCAGTGTACAGGTTAAATAAATAGGGTGACAACAGAGAGCACTGTCATACTCCTGTCTCAATCCAGAAGTAATGGAATATACAGTTCAGTTGGTCAGTCGTGTCCAACACATTGCAACCCCATGGACTACAGCACACCAGGCTTCCCTGTTCATCACCAACTCCTGAAGCCTACTAAAAACTCATGTTCATTGAGTCAGTGATGCTATCCAACCATTTTATCCTCTGTCATCCCCTTCTTCTGCCTTCAACCTTTTCCGCATCAAGGTCTTTTCAAATGAGCCAGTTCTTCACATCAGGTGGCCAAAATATTGGTGCTTCAGCATCAGTACTTCTAATGAACATTCAGAACTGATTTCCTTTAGGATGGATTGGTTGGGTCTCCTTGAAATCCAAGGAACTCTCAAGATTCTTCTCCAACACAGCAATTTTAAAACATCAATTCTTCAGCACTCAGCTTTCCTATTCCAACTCTCACATCCATACACGACTATTAGAAAAACTATAGCTTTGCCTAGATGGACCTTTGTTAGCAAAGTAATGTCTTTGCTTTTTAATATGCTGTCTAGTTTGCTCTTAGTGTTTCTTCCAAGGAGCAAGCATCTTTTATTATTATGACTGCAGTCACCATCTGCAATGATTATGGAGCCTCCCCCAAAATACAGTCTTTCACTCTTTCCATTGTTTCCCCATCTATTTGCCATGAATTGATGGTACCAGATGCCATGATCTTTTGTTTTCTGAATGTTGAGTTTTAAGCCAAATTTTTCACTCTCCTCATTCACTTTCATCAAGAGGCTCTTTAGTTCTTCGATTTCTGGCATAAGGGTGGTGTCAACTGCATATTTTAGGTTATTGATATTTCTCCCAGAAGTCTTGAATCCAGCTTGTGCTTCATCCAGTCTAGCATTTCTCATGATGTACTCTGTATATAAGCTAGATAAGCAGGGTGACAATATACAACCTTGATGTACTCCTTTCCTGATTTGGAACCAGTCTGTTGTTCTAAGTCCAGTTCTAACAGTTGCTTCTTGACCTGCATAAAGATTTCTCAGGAGGCAGTTCAGATGGTCTCGTATTTCCATCTTTTCACCCAAGGACTGAACCCAGGTCTCCCACATTGATTCCTGTTAGCTTAAAGAATCTGCGGGCAATGAAGGAGACCCTGGTTTGATTCCTCAGTTGGGAAGATCCCCTGGAGAAGGAAAAGGCTATCCACTCCATTATTCTGGCCTGGAGATTTCCATGGACTGTACAGTCCATGGAGTCATAAAGAATTGGGCACAACTGAGTGACTTTCACTTTCTCCTACATTGCAGGTGGATTCTTTACCAGCTGAGCCACCAAGGAAGACCAAAAATACTGGAGTGGGTAGCCTAAGGCTTCTCCAGCAGATCCCAACCCAGGAATCAAACTGGGGTCTCCTGCATTGCAGGCAGATTCTTTACCAGCTGAGGTACCAGGGAAACCTGAAGTAAAGATTCAAACCCAATTTAAAAACTGCATTAAGTAGAAATGATCTAAAAATCCAATTAAAACAGAAGCTTTACACTTTGTTACTAATCCAGTCTTTTAAAGTTTTTTTTTTTTTAATTTATTTATTTGTTTTAGTTGGAGGCTAATTACTTTACAATATTGTAATGGTTTTTGCCATACATTAACATAAATCAGCCATGGAAGTGTGGTGATTTGAGAAAATAGCACTGAAACATGTGTATTACCATATGTGAAATAGATCACCAGCCCAAGTTCAATGCATGAAACAAGGCACTCAAAAGTGGTACACTGGGACAATGCTGAGGGATGGAATGGAGAGGGAGGTGGGAGGGGGGTCTCAGGATGGTAGACATGTGTACACCCATGGCTGACTCATGTCAATGTATGGCAAAAACCACTACTATAATGTAAATAATTAGCCTCCAATTAAAATAAATACATTTTTAAAAAAGAACAGAAGCTTTACCATAGAGGCCGTCTTCCAGCTCCCATAAATTGCACATACCACCCTACTCTAAAATATATGGAAAAATGATTTTCTAGAGAAAGTGACAGTTCACTTTTTTTTTTAATCTAAAACAGGAAGCAGGCACCACAGTAGGAGAAAAGGAAAGCTAACCTTCCTCTTTCATGTCCTCTGGAGCTGTGATGCAAAGCAATGACGCAAAATATTTTAACCCCAGTTAATCACTATAAGAGAAAACATAAAGTGTCAGCATTAAGGATTAACATAAACTATTTTTTAAATGACAATCTTCAATTTGTGATGTGGGTTAGTGAATTAAGTGAAGTAAAATGAAAATTCTTAATTATTTAAAAAAAAAAAGGAATATGGGGTGAGTATAATAAACTGGGATAAACTTAGCAAGTTCTATTTGTTAGAATTCTTCTTAGTCTCCCTTTGTCTTTGGGAATGAAAATGTTCCTTTCCCCCAGGAAGAGGGAGAACACCTCTCACAGGAGGACCATAGGACTTTCTAAGGAGATGGGCAGGGTTGAAGTAGGGGAAGGGGGAGGGGAAGGTCAGAGTGGCCTTCCTGCTTCTGCTGTGTTCTCAAACTCTTTCAGCTTAAAAATATTCAATATACCAAGATGTTATATTTTGGGGAGTTGTGGGTTCTGAACCCCATCCACTTACTTATCAAAATCTAGCTCTCCAAATTCTGTTGGAACCAGTTTTTCAACTTACTGGTTCCCACATCAATGAATGATTTGAATAAATATTAGACATGTTAATTTTACATTTACATGCATTATGTTTTTAAGTTTTTGAAAGTTCTACTTTGTCAAAAAATAAAAGAAAAAACCCACGATGTTTCAAAAAAAAAGAAAAGAAGAAGAACAGAAGCCTTAAAAGACTGGATAAGTAATAAGATGTACCTGGATATTGTCTATATAAAAACTAATACTTTAAATATGAATAAGCATAGAGTTTAAAAGAGTGAAGAAAGTTATAGTGCATAAACACTAATTCTAAAGTGGCAGGAATGACTACACTGTATCAAGATATTTAGATTTCAAAACAAGGAATATTTATTTGATAGAAAATTAATGAGATATAGAAGATAAACTGAAACTAAAAAACATCTATAAAACACAGTACCACAAAATAACATTTTTTCATGCTGAAATGGAACATTCACCAAGAAAGATCACTTGATTTGTTAGATCAGTAAATGTCAGAATGTATTTAAAATGTTGGAAATAATGTAGAATATCTTCTTCTAAGAGAAATTAGATGATAAACTGCAGTAATTCAAAGAAATTATTTTAAAATACATTTTAAACAACATATGGCTTAAAAACTCAAAAGAGAACTACAAATCAGTTCAGTTCAGTAACTCAGTCAAGTCCAGCTCTTTGCCACCCCCATGGACTGCAGCACACCAAGTTTCCCTGTACATCACCAACTCCTGAAGCCTACTCAAACTCCTGTCTCTTGAGTCGGTGATTCCATCCAGCCATCTCATCCTCTGTTGTCCCTTTCTCTTCCCATCTTCAATCTTTCCAAGCATCAGAGTCTTTTCAAATGAGTCATCTCTTTACATGAGGTGGTCAAAGTACTGGAGATTCAGCTTCAACATCAGCCCTTCCAGTAAATACTCAGGACTGATCTCCTTTAGGATGGACTGGTTGGATCTCCCTGCTGTCCAAGGGTCTCTCAAAGTTCTTCTCCAACAGCACAGTTTTCTCTTTACATGAGGTGGTCAAAGTACTGGAGATTCAGCTTCAACATCAGCCCTTCCAGTAAATACTCAGGACTGATCTCCTTTAGGATGGACTGGTTGGATCTCCCTGCTGTCCAAGGGTCTCTCAAAGTTCTTCTCCAACAGCACAGTTCAAAAGCATCAGTTCTTCGGTGCTCAGCTTTCCTATAGTCCAACTGTCACATCCACACTTGACTACTGGAAAAACCATAGCTTTGATTAGATGGACCTTTGTTGACAAAGTAATGTCTCTGATTTTTAATATGCTGTGTAAGTTGGTCATAACTTTTCTTCCAAGGAGCAAGCGTCTTTTAATTTCATGGCTGCAATCACCATCTTCAGTGATTTTGGCTCCCAGAAAAATAAAGTCAGTCACTGTTTCCCCATCTCTTTGCCATGAAGTGATGAGACCAGATGTCACGGTTATAGATTTTTGAATATTGAGTTTTAAGCAACTTTTTCACCCTCCCCTTTCACTTTCATCAAGAGGCCCATTAGTTCTTTGCTTTCTGCCATCAGTGTGGTGTTATCTGTATATCTGAGATTATTGACTTTCTCCCAGAAATCTTAATTCCAGTTTGTGCTTCATGCAGCCTGATATTTTGCATGATGTACTGTGCATTTAAGTTAAATAAGCAGGGTTATAAAATACAGCCTTGATGTACTCCCTTTCCCGATTTGGAACCAGTCTGTTGTTCCATGTCCAGTTCTGTTTCTTTCTGACCTGCATGCAGAATTCTCAAGAGACAGGTCAGGTGGTTTGGTATTCCCATCTCTTTAAGAATTTTCCACAGTTTGTGGTGATTCACACAGTCAAAGGCTTTGGGACAGTCAATAAAGCAAAAGTTAAAAAATATTCAAATGCAAATTAAAACAAAATATCCCATTTTTATTAAAGATGTATTAAAGGAGAAATTATAGTTTAAAATATTTATATGAGAAAAGAAAATAGGAGCTATCAATTACCACAACACATCAACTAGGAAAACTGAAATTAAAAATTAAAAACTGTAAATTCTAATTTTGGTGAGATTTTCAAGTTACAGAACATGTAATGCATTGCTGGTGGGATAGTAAAATTGTTAAACAATTTTCTAAAACATTTTGATAGCTTATTATAATTAATAACATATATACAAATACTATGAATCATCAGTTTCAATCCCTTAGTTGCATTTATCTTACCAAAGTACAGGCATGTCCTCATAAAACTGTTAAGAAAAATGTTTATTGCAGCTTTATTCATAACAAAAGATGATCAACAAAAGGACCTGGAATAGAATATTTAATGATAAATCAGACAGGATAATGAAGAAACCAAAAAGAAATTCTCAGAGAGAATGTAAAACAAGGGCATATGCTGAGCTCACAGAGAGGAAAAAAATGAGCAGAATTTCAACAGTGGAATAATATTGATAATTGTACAGAGATCAAGTAAGATAAGGCATGGAAAGTGATCATTTGGGTTTATAGCTAGGTGTCACTGATAACCTTGGCAAAGGAATTTTATTACATTGGTCAATTCAAAGCAGACTGCAGGTTTTGGGGAGTGGATGTTAGTAACATATAGAAAGAATATGTGACTTGGCTGTTAATGGAATGCTGGAGACATGAGGATTGGAGCACAGTTTTTTACAGCAAGGTTTCTGTTAAGAATGAGATTGAAAAGACTAGTGTTGAAATAGTTTCTTGTTTAAAATCAATACTTTCCAACTACATATGGAAAATGAATAAATACTGAGAAGAAAACAAGGCTTAATTCTAAATCTTACTATCACAATTTTGGATACATTTCTCTCTTCAACACTTTATATAACATCTAACCACATAGAAATACAAATTATTTTGTAATCTGAAAATTAATCTTGTAATATCCATCGCTTTGGACAAATATTAATATTTGAAGTATATTTTTGAAATTATAACCAAGATGTGAAGAATTGACTCATCGTAAAAGCGCCAATGCTGGGAAAGATTGAAGACAGAAGGAAAAGGGATGACAGAGGATGAGATGGTTGGATGGCATCACTGATTCAATGGACATGACTTTGAGCAAGCCCCAGGAGTTGGTGTTGGACAGGGAAGCCTGGTATGCTACAGTCCATGGGGCCACAAGGAGTAGAACATGACTGAGCACCTACACTGAACTGAACCGAGTACTAATTTCAGGATGGCATCATGCCACTGTATATCTCTTTCTTAAAAGCATAATTTATAATTACATATATTCATATCCTTCAGTGTTAATAAGCATAAACAGCACAGATAAGTTTCTCAGAAATTTTGAAAAATAAAACCATTGTATGAATCAAGCAAATGTCACAATTCATCTGTTTCTGGCATGGCTTTAGCTTGTCAACAGTTAAACTGACATAGATAGTAGTTTCATGCTTCTGCTAAAGTGATGATCTGAATACCGATTTTGGATTTTGACTGCAGATGTTAGAAGCAACCATTTCTAACAGATGTATAATCTGATTAAATATGCAATGCAATGATACTGTCAAAACCTATTAATCACTCTTTCAGGACACATTAGGGTAGGCTTTACTGACAGCTGTGAGGATTGGAACGTCTCTGCAGTTGCAGGTACTGTTGTTACCACTCAATGGATCTTAAAAGGAAAAAATAACTACAATAGGCAAGTGCACAGTGTACTTAAAAGGGTATGTCATTTTGTCCCCACCATTAGAGAGAATAGATACATGTGTTTCTTTTCTTTTCCTCCAAGAATATTTATCCAACCTGCATTTATTTGCTTCTTACTCCAAAATTGCAGGGATTGCTTTCTATCATGCTGAGATTAATTCAAAAATTCAGATAGAGCTGAGGCTCCCACATGCATATATTAGGATGCAGTCCTATGACTGATGATTGTACAATATGTGTTCACAGATGAATAGTAGCAAAGTTTTTTCCCCCACTGAGAATGCTAACAAGTATTGATTTCTCAGCTATTGGTACACACAGGTGCTATAATTTATTTTGGAAAGGATAGCACCTTAATTTTATGATCATCAGTCCCCAGATCTTATTTTTGTCCTTGGTTTACCCATACAGATTTGATTCTTAACAGTATTAATGATCTTTAGTAAAACTAAACAACTGTTTGCCAATATGTAATCCAAATGTTCTCACTGAATTATTCTGAGTTACAGAATTTTTATACCCTAATTTGTTACAAATAGATGACTCAATTGTAATCAAAGTTCACTCTTGTTCCAAATCTCTATACTCATTTAAGAAATAAATACATTAGGAATTACCAAATTTGCAAAGATCAGACTGTTCAAGTGTTAATGAGATGAACAAATGTGACAGTGAATCTCAATAGCTAGAAAAATTAAGGGAAAAGAACAAAAATGTACTTCAGTTTTCAAATCACTCATTGAAGCTTGAATTGACCAGTTGTTATATTAAACAGATAGGAAATAGCAGTAGTAGTAGCAAGAGTAACAGCCATCCCTTCTAGTCTCTCAAAGAAAGGAAGCTCTTACCTTCTACTCTTCTAAACACTATTTTTGCAAAGCTTTCTATACCCTGACTTGGTTATACTGGATTCTTACCAAAGTGTTTTTATTATGTGGAAATCTATAGCATTATATTAGGCCTTAAAATGCCTCCCTTAGCTGTAGAATGTGTTATAACCACTACATGCTGCTGACCAACATTTAATATCTTCCTTTTGGTTCCTCCTCAACTAATGATGAGGGATTCCCTGGCTCAGATGTTGAAAAATCTACCTGTAATATGGGAGACCCAAGTTCAATCACAAGGTCAAGGAAGATCTTCTGGAGAAGGGAATTTCTGGAGAAGGGAATGGCAACCCATTCCTGTAGTCTTGCCTGGAGAACTCCATGGACAGAGGAGCCTGGTCGGCTATAGTCCATGGGGTTGCAAAGAGTCAGAAATGAATGGGTGCCTAGCACTCTCAGCTGATGATTAGAGAGTAACTTTGTGCTTTACAGATTTGTATCCTTCAAGATCATCACAATGAAAACAGGGATCATGTTTAACTGATAAATTAATACTTATAAATAAGCATTTGATCATGAATGTGTTGATAATCTACTTTGGTTACAGAAAGGTTTTAATACAAATATAAACTAAATTTTCTGTGGTTTATTAAGCAAAAATATAGGAGTTAACACTTTGAAGACTTTGATATTGAGAACAAATTTATTAATCATCTTCTCTTCCTTAATTCATGAGTAAAGGTAATCAACATAAGAAATCTTAATCACTAAATAGTAGCTTAGTTGAGAATAGCTCTTTTTCCAAAATTTTAATGATAATTTCTCCTGTCTTGCAAAATTTAAGGTATAGTAATATTTAAGCCTTCAATTATATATATTAATTAAGGCATCTTAATAAGTCCTTAGATCACAATCACTATTGTAATGCCACTTTGCATGGTGGGTATTGCAAATAACTCTGGAATAATTAGGTGTGGAAAGACTAGAGATCACTTCAAGAAAATTAGAGAAATCAACAAACATTCCATGCAAAGATGGACACAATAAAGGACTGAAAAGGTATGGACCTAACAGAAGCAAAAGGTATTAACAAAAGGTGGCAATAATACACAGAACTACACAAAACTACACAAAAGAGAACTTAATGACCCAGATAGCCACAAAGCTATGATCATTCAACTACAGCCAGATATCCTGGAGTGTGAAGTCAAGCAAGCCTTAGGAAGCTTCACTAAAAACAAACATAGTGAATATTATGAAGTGAGGTAGATACCAGGTAAGCTACTTTAAATTCTAAAAGTGTTGCACTCAATCTGCCAGCAAATTTGGAAAACTCAGCAGTGGCCACAGGACTGGGAAAGGTCAGTTTTCATTCAATCCCAAAGAAATGCAATGACATAGAATGTTCAAGCTACCACACAATTTTGCATTCATTTGACACACAAGCAATGTAATGCTCAAAATTCTCCAAGCAAGGCTTCAACACGATGTGAGCCAAGAACTTTCAGATGTTCAAGCTGGATTTAGAAAAGTCAGAGAAACCAGAGATAAAATTGCCAGCATTTTGTTGGGTCATAGAAAGAGCCAGAGAATTCGAGAAAATTGTACTTCTGCTTTGTTAATTACATTAAAGCCACTGACTGTATAGATCACAACAAACAGTGGAAAACTATTCAAGAGATGAGAATACCAGACCATGTTACCTCCCTCCTGAGAAACCTGTATGCATGTCAAGAAAAAATAGTTAGAACCAGACATGGAATAACAAACTGGTTCCAAATTGGGAAAGGAGTATGTCAAGGCTGCATAATGTCACCTTGCTTTTTTAAGTTATATGCAGAGTACATCATGTGAAACGCTGGGATGGATGAAGGACAAGTTTGAATCAAGATTGCCAGGAGAAATATCAATAACCTCAGATAAGCAGATGATATTACCCTTAGAGCAAAAAGTGAAGAGGAACAAAAGAGCCTCTTGATGAAAGTGAAAGAGGAGAGTGAAAAAGTTAGCTTAAAACTCAACGTTCAGAAAACTAAGATCATGGCATCCTCATCCACAACTTCATGGCAAATTGATGGGGAAACTATGGAAATGGACAAACTTTATTTTCTTGGACTCCTAAATCACTGTAGATGGTGACTGCAGCCATGAAATTAAAAGGGAAGAAAAGCTATGACAAAACTAGACAGCTTATTAAAAAGCAAACACATTATGTGCCAGCAAAGGTCTGTCTAGTCAAAGCTGTGTGTTTTCCAGTAGTCATGTATGGATGTGAGAGTTGAGTTATAATGAAGGCTGAGCATGGAAGAATAGGTGCTTTTGAGCTGTGGTGTTGGAGAAGACTCTTGAGAGTCCCTTGGACTGAAAGGAGATCAAACCTGTTAGTCCTAAAGGAAGTCAACCCTGAATATTCACTGGAAGGACTGAGGCTGAAGGTGAAACAATACTTTGACCACCTGCTCTGAAGAGCCAACTCATTGGAAAATACCCCAATGCTGGAAAAGACTGAAGGCAAGGGGAAAAGGGGATGACAGAGGATGAGGTGGTTGGATAGCATCAGCAGCTGAGTGAACATGAGTTTGAGAAAGCTCCAGGAGATGGTGACAGACAAGGAAGCTTGGTGTGCTATACAGTCCATGGGGTGGCAAAGCACTGGAGATGACTGAGTGACTGAACAACATCATTTAGGCATCAAAAAGTTTAGAAAATAAAAGGAATATACCCTAGTTTCCTTTACTGTTTACTTTGTTTCAAATCCTATCATCAGAAAAAATAATGCCATATATTATGCTTCTTTAATGTTAGAATTGATTCAAAAAAAAAGAAAATTCAGTTCAGTTGCTCAGTCATGTCCGACTCTTTGCAACCCCATGAATCGCAGTACGTCAGGCCTCCCTGTCCATCACCAGCTCTTGGAGTTCACTCAAACTCATGTCCGTTGAGTCGGTGATGCCATCCAGCCATCTCATCGTATGTCATCCCCTTCTCCTCCTACCCCTAATCCCTCCCAGCATCAAGGTCTTTTCCAATGAGTCAGCTCTTTGCATGAGGTGGCCAGAGTGTTGGAGTTTCAGCTTTAGCATCAGTCCTTATAATAAACACTCAGGACTGATCTCTTTTAGGATGGACTGATTGTATATTGCCATACAAATATGAGACTCTATGAATTTAAATAAAATACTCATTTACAAAATGAAAAGTAAACCTGTTAATTTCTCTCTGGAAAATCTGGAAGTTTTATTTTGGGTTACATCAAAGTTCAATATTTAGAATTTTCTTTTATGCTAAAAATTGAAGAAAGAATGGGCTAGGTTTTAAATATCCAAATTATATTAAAAGTAGAAAAATGACCATATTTTGTTGTTAAAAATTATAATATTTTTACAATACTTGTATAAAATTCAAGAATAATATTTTGAAAAGCTATAATGCACAGGAAATTGTGTAAATACCTAACTTCAGTAGTTGTATATGTAGATAGAAAGTGAAAGTGAAGTTGCTCAATCGTGTCTGACATTTTGCGTCCCCGTGGACTGTAGTTTTCCAGGCTCCTGCATCCATGGGATTATCCAGACAAGAATACTGGAGTGAGTTTCCATTTCCTTCATTAGAGGATCTTCTGCTAAAATAATATTACATGATTTTATTTCACTGCAACTCAGGCAAGCCACCATCACTGATTTTAACTTATAGTTAAAAGTCATATTATAACAGCAAGTGGCAATATCAGGCCTATTTTTGCAGTCAAGATCATAGAACAAATAATAACCACTTTTTCAGATTTAAAAATCAGAAAAATATGGAGAAATATTAATGCCAAATTAAATTGAATTGTTACTTTTATCAAGCAATGCATGCACATATTTTAAAATGTCAAATGATTTACAAGGCTTAATTAAAAACATTTTCTGTTCCCAACAGACTCAAACTCCCAGTTCCCCAAACTCTCAAAGTCAGGATTTCGGAGTACATAAATAGACAGCATATATTATCATAACAATGCAGATGATTATCTACTCTGTAGCTTAGTGTTTCCATATTTACCTTTCTGAACAATTTTTACCTCTCTTATACTACTAATTTTCTTTATCTTAATTGCTAGCAGAGTTACATTAATTTCTCCCAGATATTTACAAAATATGTAACTTATCAACTATTTGATCAGCTTCCTTTACATGCTTATAGATAACCCTCTCAAAGCACTTATCTTGCACAACTAATTATAGAAGGTTGAGTGCTTAACTCTCTTCTGGAAAGTTTCACTGTCATCTTAAGGATTTCCATTACATTGGCCACAGTGAATCTTGTTTCCTAGGTACCATGATTTTTACTTTCTTGTCTTTCTTCCTCATTTAGTGAAGCATACCATTCAGCAGGTCTTGAGAGTGCACGGTACTGACATAAAAAAAAAAAAAAAATAGACAAATGGAACAGAATCAACTGCCCAGATATAAACCCAAGCAAATATGGTCAACTAATATTTGACAAGGGAGCCAAGAATACTCAGTTTAGAAAAGACAATCTCTTCAATAAATGATGCTTGGGGTAACTGGATATTCACATATAGAAAAATGAAAATAAACCCATACTTTATACCACTCACAAAAAATAACTCAAAATGGATTATACACTGCTGGTGAGAATGAAAAATGGTACAGTTGCTTTAGAAAATGGAATGGTGGCTTATCAAAAGTTTAACATAGAATTGTCATATGACTCAGCAACTTTACTTCTCTTTACATCCTTTTTCCTTGTTGATTTGGATCTGTATTCTTTTGCTGTAATAAGCAATAGCCATGCATATAACAGTTTTTCTGAACTGAGCAAATCACTGAAACTGACAGTAATATTGAGACTAGCAACACATAGCCTGATAAAGCATCATTCCAAGTCCATCATTCCATACAAAAAGAAGAACAATTTGTTAAAAACAATAGGAAGGCATCCAGAGACAAGGCAAAAGCAAGTTCACAAAACCAGTATAATTAGAATATTCATGCTGGAGTGATTTCTAGAGGAATATTAACAGTGTGTTTGAGTACTGCTCTATTGGTAGAGAAAACTCAATGAAATTAAATTTAAGATTTTTGAAAAAACAAATCTGTTCTGAATCATGAACATGATATCTGAGTTCCCTGTTGTGTAGGGCTTAATGGGTGACTGAAGACCTTGACTCAGGTTGCTCTTGCTCTGATTCAAGATTCTTCAATTACTGTCTGGGTATCCTTCAACAACTCACTTCGACTCACTCTCTGAGTATATCAGCTTCCGACATGGGCCACAGTGAGGCCAATCATTCCATCATCATAATTTATAGGCATTATTTAAGTTAATACATGTAATTGCTTAACAAGAACCTAGCAAAACCTTAGTAAATTATTTTTATAATTATCCTAGAAGGTTTTACAGAGGGATAAATTATTGTTTTGGTCTTCAAAAATTCTATAATGAAGTGTTGACTCGAGTTATTCAAATATATAAAAACATATAATTTTTATTTTTAAATATAATGACCTCTATCATTTTATTTTACATCTTTGAATCACTATTGTTAATTATTTTAAAAGCACTAATTTAGAATCCATGGTAAATGTTATCACATGGTTTTTTTCAGCCCTTTATTCACTAATATGAATAATTGAATATTCCACACTTACTTGCAAAGTACTTTTTAAAATCTATTTGTGCCATGCAAAGATAAATATTTATTTGTAAAGTGTTATATGACTTTCTTCCCTCCCATCTCACACATATGTAGGGATCCTAGACCACTGCCATCTTTATGTCCTGGCTTAGGAAACAAAGGAAAAAAAAATGATGAGACTGTGCTACTAAAATATGACTGAAGAAGGGAAAACAAGAAGGTCTGTATTACTATCTGTCACTGCTATGACTCAAAGGACCCCATTTCAACTAAGGACAACACTCTTTGTGAAGTGATGTGGTTGGCTAGTGGAGTAGAGATCGTCCATACTACAGTGACTCTCTGCTATAGACCCACAGAAACAGGGTCATATTCTCTATTAAAAGGAAGTTCAGCATGTGAATGTAAAAGAAAAAATCCAGATAGTGAGGACACTTTGTTTTATACCTAAGAGAAAGGAAACAACTTCTGCTTCAGTGTTATAAATTCAGTAACTAGCACTAGACAGTGGCTCATATCAACATCTTCCCGTTCTTCACCCCTCACTGCTTGACTCAAACCACAAGTTCTAGTCAACTATATTGTTTACACATTTCTCAAATACATATATATTAACCAGAATATATATATATATATGTATACATACATATACTCTTGCTTTCGTTAGCACCAACAAGATACCTGATATCACTTTATTTCCTCCAAATAAATAAATCTCTTAATATTCACCTTTTGGCATAGTTTTAGGGAAAATACAAACATAGAAAGTTTTAAAATAGGAAATATTGTATACAAAGAACTCTTAAAACTAAAAAAAAATAAATAAGAAGACAAGCAACTTAATTTAAAAAGGGCCAAAAACTTTAACACACACCTCACCAAACAAGACATGAAAATAGCAAAAAAGCATATGAAAACAGGCTCGGTGTCAAGTTGTCACATGCATGCAAGCTCAGTTGCTCAGTGGTGCCCAACTGTTTGGACCCCATGGACTATAGTTCACCAGGTTCCTCTGTCCATGGAACTTTCCTGGCAAGAATACTGGAGTGTGTGGTCATTTCCAGCTCTAGGCAATTTTCCAGATCCAGAGATCAAACCCACATCTCCTGTGACTCCTATATTGGCAGAAGGATTCTTTACCACTGAGCCACCTAGGAAGTTCATCATATTACTAGAGTATGGCAAAACCAATACAATATTGCAAATAAATAAATAAATAAAATGGAAAAAAATAAAATTAAACAACGAGATACCACTACACGCCTATTACATTGGGCAAAACCTGGAACACTGACAACACCAAATACTGGCAGGGATGTCGAACAAGAGAAGCTCTCATTCACTGATAATAAGAATGCAATGATAGAACCACTTTGAAAAATAGTCTGTTAATTTCTTACTAAACTAAATATAAGGTCATCATATGATCAATAAATCATATTCTTTGATATTTACCCCCAAAAACTGAAGTTTTACTTCCACACAAAGTCTAGAACTAGGACATTTACAAAAACTTTATTTACAAATTGACAAAGCCTGGAAGCAACCAGAATAGTTCTCAGTAGGAAGGTAAACAAACCGTGGTACATCCAGACAATTAAATATAATGCAGCACTATAGCACTAGAAAGAAGCTGATCAAATCCCTTTAATGGATACCTATTTTCATTAGTTGAAAATTAACATGACAGCACCAACATTAATTAACTGCCATTTAAAATTCTAGCTTTACTTTTTAACACTCTTATTCTGTATAATCATGCTATAGCCACACTGACCTTCTTACATTACCTGAACTATGCCAGATTTTCTTTACCATAGGTCTTTTACACTATGTTCTTCTCTCTGTTTGAAATATTGTTCACACAATCTCTCAACTATTAATACCTAATTCCTGATCATTTTTCAGATCTTGGTAGAAAACAAATTTACTTAGAAAAGTTTTCCTTTGCTGATAAAAAACTGGTTCCATGCTTTTATTATATGATATTTTCCTTCAGCTTATGCACATTCAGATTTATTTGTTTAAAATTTGTCCAAC
>SJYC01111265.1:0-12546 GCA_006408675.1 Madoqua kirkii | reverse complement strand
AGTCGGATTGCTGTGTCCTATGGCAGTACTATTTCCAGTTTTTTAAGGAATCTTCATAGCCACTGTTCTCCGTAGTGGCTGTACTAGTTTGCATTCACACCAACAGTGTAAGAGGGTTCCTTTTTCTCTGCACCCTCTCCAGCATTTATTGCAAACCAAAAGAAAGGAGGAGTAGCAATACTCATATCAGATAAAATAAACTTTGAAATAAAGGCTGTGAAAAGAGGCAAAGAAGGATACTACATAGTGATCAAAGGATCAATCCGAGAAGATGATATAACAATTATAAATATATATGCAATCAACATAGGAGCACCACAATATGTAAAGTAAATGCTAACAAATATGAAAGGGGAAATTAACAGTAACACAATAATAGTGGGACACTTTAGTACCCCACTCACACTTATGGATAGATCAGCTAAACAGAAAATTAGCAAGGACACACAAACTTCAAATGATACAATAGACCAGTTAGACCTAACTGATATCTATAGGACATTTCATCCCCAAACAATGAATTTCATCTTTTCTCCAAGTGCACACAGAACTTTCTTCAATATAGATCACATCCTAGGCCATAAGTCTAGCCTTGATAAATTTTAAAAAATTGAAATCATCCCAAGCATCTTTTCCAATCATAATGCAGTAAGATGAGATGTCAACTACAGGAAAAAAAAAGCTATTAAAAATAGAAGCATATGGAAGCAAAACACATTTTTGAGTAACCAGCAAATCACAGAAGGAATAAAAAAAGAAATCAAAATATGCATAGAAATGAATGAAAATGAAAAGACAACAACCTAAATCCTATGGGATTCAGTAAAAGCAGTGCTAGGGGGATGGTTCATATCAATACAAGCCAATCTCAAGAAACAGGAGAAAAATCAAATAAATAACCTAACTCTAGACCTAAAGCAAGATTGCTGGAAGAAATATAAATGACCTCAGATATGCAGATGACATCAGCCTTATGGCAGAAATTGAGGAAGAAATAAAGAGCCTCTTAATGAAAGTGAAAGAGGAGAGTGAAAAAGTTGGCTTAAAGCTTTCAGAAAAACAAAGATCATGGCATCCAGTTTCATCACTTCATGGCAAATAGATGGGGAAACAGTGGAAACAGTGGCTGACTTTATTTTTCTGGACTCCAAAATCACTGTAGATGGTGATTGCAGCCATGAAATTAAAAGACGCTTACTCTTTGGAAGGAAATTTATGACCAATCTAGACAGCATATCAAAAAGCAGAGACATTACTTTGTCAACAAAAATCCATCTAGTCAAGGCTATGGTTTTCCAGTGGTCATGTATGGATGAGAGTTTGGACTATAAAGAAAGCTGAGTGCAGAAGAATTGATGCTTTTGAACCTGGTGTTGAAGAAGACTCTTGAGAGTCCCTTGGACTGCAAGGAGATCCAACCAGTCCGTCCTAAAGGAAATCAGTCCTGGGTGTTTATTGGAAAGACTGAAGTTGAAACTGAAACCCCAATAGTTTGGTCACCTGAGGAGAAGAGATGGCACATTTGAAATGAGCCTGATGCTGGGAAAGATTGAAGGTAGGAGGAGAAGGGGACAACAGAGCATGACATGGTTGTGAAAGATTGTTGCTGAATGAAGACACCAGGATTCTTAGCCTCTGGAAGAGAAGAATTCAATCTGTCTCTTATACACATCTTCTTAATATTCAATAGTCATATTGGATGAAATTTTCACATATCTTACACTATGAGTCATAAATTGTAAATCTCAATCTATATCAAATCAGATTAAAAATCTATAGGGGAATTTTACAAATATTTAAAATAATTCTGCTCAGAATTCCATATTTACTTGATTCAAGTTATGTGTGCAGTTCATTACAAGGGTAAGAGAATGCTATTATGCAATAATTTTGTTTTTATTTTCAATTTCTGTATTTTAGTTAAATCAAAGTTGACCAACTATAGTTTACAATCCATTGTAAAAAGTTTTAAGGGAAAATAGCTATGGTCACTTAATTATTTATTGTCTATGACAAGTTTAGCTACAATGGCACAGTTCAGAGGTGATGACAGAGATTTTATGATCTACAAAGCCTAAAATATCTACTTTTTTACAGCAAAACAGAAAGATTTGCTGATACTGCTATCTCACTGCATTTATCTATTCCTTGAATATGGGAATGAGAGCCTTAATTGTTTTAGTTTGTATTGAAATTACTAATAAGCCTTGAACAACTTGATAGTCACTGAGTCAAATGTAGAAATTTGACACCAAGAACTACTAAACCTAAGGAAAAGCTACATAACCAGAAATTAAAGAAATGGAACTAGATATATTTTCCTCATTCCAGTATATGTAAGTTAAACAAGAAATTAATACACAAAACATCTATCTAAAGCAACTTCATAATTATAGTTTTCCACAGGAAGTTAAATTTCAAACGTTCAAATTTGAACAATAACTCCCATTGGGGTAGTTATTTTGTACATACAGCTCCCCTAAAATCTTCATGGATCTTCTGTTATCTGATTATGTCTCACCCATGCTCAAAAAGTCATAAAAACAGCAGTTGTTCATAAATGCCTCTCACTAGAAGGCGAGCCCATATTTCAGACTTAAAAAAAATTATGTATTTATTTATTTTAATTGGAGGTTCACGTATTGCTGAAGCCTGGCTTGCAGAATTTTGAGCATTACTTTACTAGTGTGTGAGATGAGTGCAATTGTGCAGTAGTTTGAGCATTCTTTGGCATTGCCTTTCTTTGAGATTTGAATGAAAACTGCCCTTTTCCAGTCCTGTGGTCACTGCTGAGTTTTCCAAATTTGCTAACATATTGAGTGCAGTACTCTCACAGCATCATCTTTCAGGATTTGAAACAGCTCAACTGGAATTCCATCACCTCCACTACCTTTGTTCATAGTGATGCTTTCTAAGGCCCACTTGACTTCACATTCCAGGATGTCTGGCTCTAGATGAGTGATCACATCATAATGATTATCTGGGTCGTGAAGATCTTTTTTGTACAGTTTTTCCATAATTCTTGCCACCTCTTCTTAAGATCTTCTGTTTCTGTAAGGTCCAGACCATTTCTGTCCTTCATCGAGCTCATCTTGACATGAAATGTTCCCTTGGTGTCTCTAATTTTCTTGAAGAGATTTTTAGTCTTTCCTATTCTGTTGTTTTCCTCTATTTCTTTGCATTGATCGCTGAAGAAGCCTTTCTTATCTCTTCTTGCTATTCTTTGGAACTCTGCATTGAGATGCTTATATCTTTCCTTTTCTCCTTTGCTTTTCCCCTCTCTGCTTTTCACAGCTATTTGAACTCCTTGATGTTCAAGCTGGTTTTAGAAAAGGCAGAGGAACCAGAGATTTAATTGCCAACATCCTCTGGATCATGGAAAAAGCAAGAGAGTTCCAGAAAAGCATATACTTTTGCATTATTGACTACGCCAAAGCCTTTGACTGTGTAGATCAAAATAAACTGTGGAAAATTCTGAAAGAGATGGGAATACCAGACCACCTAACCTGCCTCTTGAGAAATTTGTATGCAGGTCAGGAAGCAACAGTTAGAACTGGACATGGAACAACAGACTGTTTCCAAATAGAAAAAAGAGTACATCAAGGCTGTATATTGTCACCCTGCTTATTTAACTTATATGCAGAGTACATCATGAGAAACGCTGGGATGGAAGAAACACAAGCTGGAATCAAGATTGCCAGGAGAAAAATCAATAACCTCAGATATACAGATGACACCACCCTTATGGGAGGAAGTGAAGAGGAGCTAAAAAGCTTCTTGATGGAAGTGAAAGAGGAGAGTGAAAATGTTGGCTTAAAGCTCAACATTCAGAAAACAAAAATCATGGCATCCGGTCCCATCACTTCATGGCAAATAGATTGGGAATCAGTGGAAACAGTGTCAGAGTTTATGTTTTGGGGCTCCAAAATCACTGCAGATGGTGACTGCAGCCATGAAATTAAAAGACACTTACTCCTTGGGAAAAAAAGTTATGACCAACCTAGATAGCATATTCAAAAGCAGAGACATTACTTTGCCAACTAAGGTTCGTCTAGTCAAGGCTATGGGTTTTCCTGTGGTCATGTATGGATGTGAGAGTTGGGATGTGAAGAAGGCTGAGCACTGAAGAATTGATGCTTTTGAACTGTGGTGTTGGAGAAGACTCTTGAGAGTCCCTTGGACTGCAAGGAGATCCAACCAGTCCATTCTGAAGGAATATCAGCCCTGGGATATCTTTGGAAGAAATGATGCTAAAGCTGAAACTCCAGTACTTTGGCTACATCATGCAAAGAGTTGCCTCACTGGAAAAGACTCTGATGCTGGGAAGGATTGAGGGCAGGAGGAGAAGGGGATGACAGAGGATGAGATGGCTGGATAGCATCACGGACTTGATGAACGAGAGTCCAAGTGAACTCCAGGAGATGGTGATGGAGAGGGAGGCCTGGCGTGCTGTGATTCATGGAGTCGCAAAGAGTCAGACACGACTGAGGAACTGAACTGAACTGAGCTGAATTGGAGGCTGACTACTTTACATAACTGTGGTGGTTTCTGCCATACATTCACATGACTCAGCCAAGTGTGTACATTTTTTCCCCATCCTGAACCTCCTTCCCATCTCCCTCCCCATCCTATGTCTCATGGTCATCCCAGTGCACCAGCCCTGAGCACCTTGTCTCATGCATCGAACCTGGACTGAGGATCTATTTCACATATGGTAACATACATATTTCAATGCTATTCTCTCAAATCATCCCACCCTCGCCTTCTCCCACAGAGTCCAAAAGTCTGTTCTTTACATCAGTGTCTCTTTTGCTGTCTCATGTATACGGTCATCATTACCATCTTTCTAAATTCCATATATACGCATTAATATATGGTATTGGTGTTTTTCTTTCTGATTTACTTCACTCTGTATAGAGGCTCCAGTTTTATCCTCCTCATTAGAACTGATTCAAATGCATTCTTTTTAATAGCTGAGTAATATTACATTGTGTATATATACCATTGCTTTCTTATCCATTTGTCTGCCAGTGGACATATTTGCTTGCATGTCCTGGCTACTGTAAACAGTACTGCAATGAATATTGGGGTACACGTGTCTCTTTCAATTCCTCAGTGTGTATGCCCAGCAGTCGGATTGCTGTGTCCTATGGCAGTACTATTTCCAGTTTTTTAAGGAATCTTCATAGCCACTGTTCTCCGTAGTGGCTGTACTAGTTTGCATTCACACCAACAGTGTAAGAGGGTTCCTTTTTCTCTGCACCCTCTCCAGCATTTATTGCAAACCAAAAGAAAGGAGGAGTAGCAATACTCATATCAGATAAAATAAACTTTGAAATAAAGGCTGTGAAAAGAGGCAAAGAAGGATACTACATAGTGATCAAAGGATCAATCCGAGAAGATGATATAACAATTATAAATATATATGCAATCAACATAGGAGCACCACAATATGTAAAGTAAATGCTAACAAATATGAAAGGGGAAATTAACAGTAACACAATAATAGTGGGACACTTTAGTACCCCACTCACACTTATGGATAGATCAGCTAAACAGAAAATTAGCAAGGACACACAAACTTCAAATGATACAATAGACCAGTTAGACCTAACTGATATCTATAGGACATTTCATCCCCAAACAATGAATTTCATCTTTTCTCCAAGTGCACACAGAACTTTCTTCAATATAGATCACATCCTAGGCCATAAGTCTAGCCTTGATAAATTTTAAAAAATTGAAATCATCCCAAGCATCTTTTCCAATCATAATGCAGTAAGATGAGATGTCAACTACAGGAAAAAAAAAGCTATTAAAAATAGAAGCATATGGAAGCAAAACACATTTTTGAGTAACCAGCAAATCACAGAAGGAATAAAAAAAGAAATCAAAATATGCATAGAAATGAATGAAAATGAAAAGACAACAACCTAAATCCTATGGGATTCAGTAAAAGCAGTGCTAGGGGGATGGTTCATATCAATACAAGCCAATCTCAAGAAACAGGAGAAAAATCAAATAAATAACCTAACTCTAGACCTAAAGCAAGATTGCTGGAAGAAATATAAATGACCTCAGATATGCAGATGACATCAGCCTTATGGCAGAAATTGAGGAAGAAATAAAGAGCCTCTTAATGAAAGTGAAAGAGGAGAGTGAAAAAGTTGGCTTAAAGCTTTCAGAAAAACAAAGATCATGGCATCCAGTTTCATCACTTCATGGCAAATAGATGGGGAAACAGTGGAAACAGTGGCTGACTTTATTTTTCTGGACTCCAAAATCACTGTAGATGGTGATTGCAGCCATGAAATTAAAAGACGCTTACTCTTTGGAAGGAAATTTATGACCAATCTAGACAGCATATCAAAAAGCAGAGACATTACTTTGTCAACAAAAATCCATCTAGTCAAGGCTATGGTTTTCCAGTGGTCATGTATGGATGAGAGTTTGGACTATAAAGAAAGCTGAGTGCAGAAGAATTGATGCTTTTGAACCTGGTGTTGAAGAAGACTCTTGAGAGTCCCTTGGACTGCAAGGAGATCCAACCAGTCCGTCCTAAAGGAAATCAGTCCTGGGTGTTTATTGGAAAGACTGAAGTTGAAACTGAAACCCCAATAGTTTGGTCACCTGAGGAGAAGAGATGGCACATTTGAAATGAGCCTGATGCTGGGAAAGATTGAAGGTAGGAGGAGAAGGGGACAACAGAGCATGACATGGTTGTGAAAGATTGTTGCTGAATGAAGACACCAGGATTCTTAGCCTCTGGAAGAGAAGAATTCAATCCGGTGCCAGAAATGAGGCTTGATAACTCAGAGCTTTTGTGTAATAAAGTTTTATTAAAGTATAAAGGAGATAGAGAAAACTTCTGACATAGGCATCAGAAGGGTGCAAAAAGAGTACCCCCTTGCTAATCTTCAGCTGGATGTTATATAGTCACTAGCAGTCTGTTAATGAAAGAAAGGAATGTCTTAAAATTCATAATGGCACCAGGGCCCTCACTCATAAGATGCATTTTAAGATAATCTAGGCACCAAGATTCATCCTGGGCCATAAAATGACTAATTTGAATCTTGTAGAAGGGCAGATTACCATACAAATAGTTTCATTTACATAGATTAAGGGAACAATATCTAAATATAACATACTGGTTTGTCAAGTAGGTTCTGAGCCATTAGGCGAACTGACTTGAAGACAGAGTCTGGGGTAAATGCATAGTACATTAACATAACTTAAGACAAACATTTCCATAAGAAAAATGCATTGGTTACCTCAAGATTTGAGAATAGTTAACTTCAGGTGAAACCAGGTATCATTATGGCAACACAGTATTTTAGAGAAACATCCTTTTAAATTTGTATAGAGAAGAAAAAAATATTGCTAATTTGTTTCCTCCTGCCACTTAAGAGAGATAAAAATCTCTGACACTTGTAAGCTATTTTCTCCATTTGGAGACCCCTGGCCTTCCTGTCTGTTACCCTCTCAGTTGGATGGCATCACCAACTCAATGGACATGGATTTGGGTGGACTCTGGAAGTTGGTGGTGAACAGGGAGGCCTGGTGTAGTGCGGTTTATGGAGTCTCAAAGAGTTAGACACAACTGAGTAACTGAACTGAACACCTAAAGCAAATAGAAAAAGAAGAAATGAAACACCCCAGGCTTAGTAGAAGGAAAGCAATCATAAAAATTAGGGCAGAAGTAAATACAAAAGAAACAAAGGAAACTGTAGCCAAAATCAGCAAAGCTAAAAGCTTGTTCTTGGAGAAGATAAATAAAACAGACAAACCATTAGCCAGATTAATCAAGGCAAAAAAGGTAAAGAATCAAATTAACAAAATTAGAAATGAAAATGGAGAAATCACAACAGACAACACAGAAATACAATGGATCATAAGATTCTACTGTCAGCAACTATATGCCAATAAAATGGACAACTTGGAAGAAATTGACAAATTATTAGAAAAGTATAACTTTCCAAAACAGAACCAGGAAGAAATAGAAAATCTTAGCAGACCCATCACAAGCACGGAAATCTAAACTGTAATCAGAAATCTTCCAACAAACAGAAGCCCAGGACCAGATGGCTTCACAGCTGAATTCTACCAAAAATTTAGAGGAGAGTTAACACCTATCCTACTCAAACTCTTCCAGAAAATTGCAGAGAAAGGTAAACTTCCAAACTCATTTTATGATGCCAAACTGATTTTATGACTTTGTTATCACCCTAATACCTAAACCAGAAACAGAGGCCACCAATAAAGAAAACCACAGGCCAATATCACTGATGAACATAGATGCAAAAATCCTTAATAAAATTCTAGCAAACAGAATCCAACAACATATTTAAAAGATCATACATCATGACCAAGTGGGTTTTATTCCAGGGATGCAAGAATTCTTCAGTCTTTGCAAATCCAACAATGTGATACACCACATTAACAAATTGAAAGATATTTCAGACTTTTTAAAGGTCAAGACTTTGACTTCCCTAAAAGTGCTATTGTAGAGCTGAAATATTTGCTAGGTACCACTTTAATTCATTGAGAGGTCTTATCAAAGGATCTCATAATAACACTATTTATCTGATCTCTATTGTAAAAGTGTCTTTTTTTCAGAATCTTTGGTTCACTGGATATGAGAAGTAGCTTTGTTTCCAAACCTAGCATATTCTGATCTCAGTATTCTCTTATAAATTTGATTCCAAAGTGTCTTGTTAGTTTTGTTTCATACATTTGTTCACGAAGAGCTAAAATAAATAAATACATGTTTTCAATATTTTATTTAGACAACTCATCCTGAATCAAAAAGAACTTAAGGACTATTAAAAATCCAACTTTACCTGAGGCAACATTTTTACCAACTGATAACAAAGATAAACACAATTGGACATTTTTCTCAGACCCCTTTAGAGATTTCTTTGCCATTTTTTTCCAGATTTCTCTAAGAATTTTCTTACATTTTCCCAGTTTCTATTAACATTTCTTTTCTGCTGTCATTCAGCCCCCAAACTAATGCCACCTCTCCTTGCTTTCTGCTATGGCAATACTCTAGTCCTGAAACCAATTTCTGCATCAGTGATCTACTGCCTCAATAATGCTGCACAGCAAACCATCAAAAAGTGACATGAACCAATGAGCACTGATTTATTTCATGAGACTGTGCTTCAGTGTTCAGGTTGGGTGGCTCTTCTGGCTTTAACTGTGCTCACTGGCATTTCTGGATTTTAGTAGACTGTCAACTGGGACAACAAGTGTTCCTGGGCCACTGGATCTTATCTTATTGCACGTTAGCTTATACCTATGATAATAACGGTGAGAAGAGAACATGAGTAAAACTGGAAACATGTATTTTTTCAAGCCTATAGAGGGATTATATCTGTTAACTTCACTTTTATCAAAACACATCACTTGTTTGAACTCAGACTCTATGGGCTAGGAAATACACTCTGCCTCACCGATGAAAGGAGCTACAAAGTTACATGGCGAAGGGTGTAGCTAGAGGGAGAAATGAAGAATCAGCCCATTAATGTAGTCTGCACAAGACTGGTAGGCTTCAGTGGGAACCCTGGCTTCTCCTACTTAGGAAATCATTTTACTCTTCTATGCTTACCATATAAATACTCTGACAACAGACAGTTCAGGGAGAGAGTCACATATGTCCAATTTATTTTCCCATGATCCTGAAGATAGAAACCTTTACACAAATAGTCACCGAGTCCAAAGGTAGAGAAACCAAGAATATTAACCTGATACATAAAAAATACTAAATACATCCTCTTCTATTTGAAATAATATCAATGCTTTTTTTTTTAATAGGTCATAGGACTTTTGGTATCTTAGCCACTCTCTATCATTGCCTGATTCTCCATAAGGCATTGTCTTTGTTTTGTCTTTGTGTTTCTCCTTTCTCTTTAATCTGAGGAACGTTTTTTCCATCTTTGACTTTATTTAATAGAGTAAAGGGAATATAAAAGTTGTGGTTAATAAATGTATTAACCACTATTCTTATATAATGAAGAATATATTTGAAACATAAGTAGTTCTCTGTAATAACAGAAAAAAAATCCTAAAAATGAGAATCACAGATAAATTTTCGGTTGATCTGAGATAACAGAGCCACAGATGTGGGGTTTGTGGGCATTGTTTTATTAAATAGTGCAGTCCCATCACTGAAGGGTAAAGAAAATGAACAGAAAATGGAGAGTGGTCTACAAAAAGATATATTAGCAAGCTGTCCCTTTTGGGAAAGAGGTGACTCACCTCAACCAAGGTGACTGACTGTTCTGTGGGACCATGTCCATGAAGGTCCATATAAATTGTGTTGCAAGTATCTGTAAGGGATAGAAAAGGGGAAGAATTTATCTACTGACTCAGCACAGTAGTAAAAGTTCACTCCTGGAGTTTTAACTTCCCTGCCATTTCAAGGTTGTGCATGTTTGCATTACACACACATGGGCAACCCCTCTATGAGGAAGAAAACAGAGCCATCATGGACAACATCACTAGCACAGTCCCCAATCAGTAGGTGAGAGTTATCTGCTGGAACCAGAAGCCCAAGTGAGATCAGTCAGTTCTCCTAGCTAGAGCAAGAAAAACTGAGATGATCAGCAGTAGTCCTATAAAGAAAGAGAGGTGGTTTTTTTTTTTTTTAATCAAGTTATTAAGACAACTGAAAGATTAAAATTCACCTAATTTGTCTTTTTATGAGCTAACATCCATTTACTTGTCAGTTTATTGATTCAACAAATATCCAGTGGCTAACCATATTGTACCAAACAGGATAATGGAAACCAGGTAGATGTGTTGATGAGAGGCACATCAAGGATTTTAAATTTTTCTGAAGAAAGAACTATGTTTTATAGAGTGGCAAACAGATCACTTATAAACAGTGTTGGTCTTTAGGGGAAGATAAAGCAACATATTTCCATATGGAGAATGAATTCCAGTGTACCTTTTAGAATGAGTATCAAGAATAGTTTTAAAATTAATATTCCAAATAAACTGGAGACACTAAAAAATTCTTTGGAAAATAGAACTGGAGGAAATGTAAACGATCTAACTGAAAGAACCAGAGAATGTGTGGGCTTTGCATGTGTAGGTGTCAAAATAAAAAGTCAAAGGAATGAAATCAAGCATTTCACCCCTTTGCAATAATATCTCTAGCAATAAAACAGTAGTCATTAATTCTAAGTAAGAACCAAATATGGCAAATCATAGGGGCTAGTACATTAAATAAAGCATGCATTGAAAACTATTTTATAAGAGATTTGTTGTATCAAATAACTTGCTTTTAATTTTCTTCTGGCTGGCCTGGCCTACAACCAATTTTCATAACTGCACTTATGTAACATTAACTTATGAAGAAGAAAATTATTTAACCATATCTATTTGGATAAACGGAGAAGGCAATGGCCCCCACTCCAGTACTCTTGCCTGGAGAGTCCCGTGGACAGAGGAGCATGATGGGCGGCAGTCCGTGGGGTCATGAAGAGTCAAAGGAGAAACAAAATAAGTTCTCTGTTATATATACATGTGGAAAAAAGCATCAGGACTTTAAAAACTTTCTCTGCAGAAAGCCAGTGTTAAATAGCAGAGGTACAAAAATAGACTTGGCATACAGAGGGCACAGAATTCATCTAAATCATTCAGCTGATAGAGTCTGAGGATAAAGCTGAAGTGGTAAAAATCAGTCTATAAATTGTACTATTGACATGAGAAGAAAGTAAGTGTGTACCTATTTGTCAAAGAATTTCTTACATTCCTAAATATACTGTGTGTGAACAGACTATTACGTGTTTCTCCCAACTCATCACATATACAATTTCAGTAAGAGTTATATATACAATCAAGCAAATATGCTCATATACATGAAGGCTTGTTTTTCTGATTCCTTGCATTGCTCTATTTTATTTCTTTCCTTTGCTAAATATCTGAGTAAGATAATGAGGGCAATATAAGCTATATATCTGCAAGAAGGTGATTATTTTTATATGTCTCTCCATGGCCAAATTGAAATCCTTTCTTATGTGAAATGTATGCAGTGTTCCCTGTTCAATTTGAGTAAAAGAGATCCTATCATGTGTGTACCACACATTATTTTAGCAGCTTCATTTGACAGATGGTCACTGTTCAGGAACACATTTTTCTTTGTTCTGACAGTACCTAAAAGTTGAGTTTCCCCTTATATTTTATATTTAGCATCAGTAAGCTTTTAGATACATGTAGCCACATATGCAGCACAGTAATGGAACGTCTGTTTGAGACTCAAGAGCATAGTATGGCAAAAATGATTAAATTCATATTGACACTCTGGGGGAATATAAATATATTTTTATTTTTATCATGTGAAAAGTGTAAATTTCATTAAAGAACTATTTCAGTTATCCATAAATTGGCTACTGGTCATAACAATTCAGATTGTAGTGTAACACGTAGCAATAATATAATCTAAAATCACAAATGTGATATAATGTTTTACAAAATAAAAATACATATTCAGCAAATAGAAACAAAGATACCTAGAAAATCAAGGTTTATAAAGAAATA
>SJYC01111263.1:0-27152 GCA_006408675.1 Madoqua kirkii | reverse complement strand
CAGCTTGAACATCAGGGAGTTCACGGTTCACGTATTGCTGAAGCCTGGCTTGGAGAATTTTGAACATTACTTTACTAGCATGTGAGATGAGTGCGATTGTTCGGTTGCTTGGGCATTCTTTGGCATTGCCTTTCTTAGTTCTCTAATCTCTCACAGAGAACAGGTTAGAAATTCATGATATGGGAGAGGGCCAATGAGTGTAGTCATAAAAATGCAACGTGAGAGAGTCTATGGTAATGGGAATCATGTGTAATTTGACTGTATAACAGTCAATATCCTGGCCATAATGTATTATAATTTTGCAAGTTGTTACCATGGAAGAAACTGGAAAAAGAATAGACAACATATCTCTGTATTATTTCTTACAACAAATAATTTTAAGGCTTATATCAGTTCAATTATTTTTAACATTTCTTCTTATTTAAAACTTTATCTTTTTGTTACATGACAATAATCTGTCTCACTTATTTGCATTAATTGAAATGACCAAAAGCATGAATAAACTCCAAAGGCAGATACTGGGAAATTTTTAAAAGTGTGTTTGAGTCTAGAATTTTATGAACCATTTTAGAATCAAATCTATTTTTGAAAAATTTCCAGTATCTGCCTTTGGAGTTTATTAATACATAGGTTAGAAATATGAAGTATAGTTTCCTCATTGTGTTGGATGGTAAAAATTATCTAACTTTGTTTTTTTATATATATATTAATTTATTTATTTTAATTGGAGGTTAATTACTTTACAATATTGTATTGGTTTTGCCATACATTAACATGTATTCACCAGAGGTATACTCGTATTTTCTATCCTGAACTCCCCTCCCTCCTCATTCCCATACCATCCCTCTGGGTCATCTCAGTGCACCAGCCCCAAGCATCTAGTATCATGCATTGAACCTGGACTGGCATTACCATTTTTAATGAAGTGTGCTTATGTTAAGAACTTGAGAATTTATCATTAAAGTAGTTCTTGTATTCTTGCTTTTGAAGTTACCTTCCAGGTAGGAACTTTGCTAATAACAAACACCCAAGGATGAATCATCAACTGTTTAGCAACTTAGATAAGATGAAAAAAATCAGGGAAGAACTGTGCAAGAAATGTCTTAAATTTTAGCTTTATGGATGCATTCATCCAAGTACAATACTGAATTTTGCAAGCTTACTCTTTAAGAGGGTTTAATTCACACTTAAAAGCTTTCAAGAAGTTATCTTGATCATTACATGCTAACTGTATTTAGTATAATTTTCTTCAAAATGCTTCTTTTCTTTCCATTTGAGCAGCATGGCATGCTGCATCTTTTAGCACTCTTAAGAGCTGCATTTTTGTAAAAGTACTGAGCTCTGAATTTGGAATGCTATTACACTGAGCACAAAACTGGGCACAAAAACAAGGAACCAGAATATTCTGTAGTATGCAAGTGTTGAGGCTTTCTCAGTGTAGACATTTGGTAGCTATAAGGTTAAGTGCCTCAAGCATACAACTAAACGGGAATGCAATCACCTTCAGTTTTAGTTTTGAAAGGTGTCAATAATAGCACTCATTCACTTTTCACATAGTAGAACGTATCTGCTTTGATTTCCTCTGCTCTAGCTTCCTCCATTTCCTCACCCAGTACTCCACTACATACACACTTTCTATTTAAATTAGCAAAATATTCATTAAATCAATTAAAATTGACCGACACCATGAAAGAAGAAAAAAGCAATTAAGAATGCTTAAAAGAGTGGAGGGTCAATTCACCACAGTTTGCTTTCATCCATTGTAAAAATTCACAGATATTCATTATTTCATAAATGAAACTCTTCTATTTATAATTTTTTTCCAATAAAAGATACTTCTCATGTAATTCCATTAGTACTAATATTCTGGGAATAGTTTTCATGCTTGCATACCTTTCCTTTCCTACTATCAGTTTTAAAGAATCAACTACAAAGTTTTTACATAAAAAACTAAACCAAAAAAATTAGTAATTTCTGTGCAGGAACTGCAATCTCTCAGCATATTTTCCCCTTAGGTGGCACAAATTT
Organism: Madoqua kirkii; assembly: GCA_006408675.1. Taxonomy (NCBI): domain Eukaryota; kingdom Metazoa; phylum Chordata; class Mammalia; order Artiodactyla; family Bovidae; genus Madoqua; species Madoqua kirkii. The sequence goes on along the minus strand of SJYC01111263.1, from coordinate 25,124 downwards.
CATGCCAGATTTAGATAGCTGACATATTTATGCATGTATAGAGTGTCTTGGTCCTTTTCTATCATGTGAAGAAGAGGTTATAAAATACCTTAAGGCTCAGCCAGAAGCTTTGGCACATTTTCTAAGCAGGAAGTTGGACTCATAGTCTTAATGCAAGCCTGCTGGTGAAAAAGTCATATTTCTGAAAAACTGAGGCCACTGCAGGTTAAAGAAAGAACAAAAGGTCTATTGCTTTGAGGCTGGCAAGCTGTAGGTCATAAACATATTGTTTAAAAACAAAGAAGTCAACAGCTCAACATACAGAAATAAAAAAAGGTAATCCTTATGTTTCCAGAAACTATTCAGATTCATAGTGTGCTTGCATTTTGGATTTCATGGGAAAATTACATTGTTATTGTCCCTTTCAACTATATTTTAGCAAAGTTAAAAAAAAAAAAGTGATCAGTGATCAACCAAATAAGTTACATTTTGCCACCTCTAATTCAAAATAAATCAGAAGAGTTAACAACTTAGCATTTTACATGATTGGATAAAGAATACTCTGATTCTTTCCTACACAACATTTCACTGTACATAACTTGAATTAACATATCATTCAATAAATTAGCATTCAATCACTAATAAGACAAATATACTGTATTAGTAATAAATTGGTTAAAGTATTTGCATAATTTATATTCATTATAATGTTTTATTTGCCTTTACCCATTCTGCTCTAAGTTCATTTATGTCATATGATCTCAGTAATATCAAATTAGCTTGAAAATGACAGGAGGACTTTGATTCTGCATCAGATAGGCTTTCTTAATATCAAAATGGTTAAATAAATGGTAAATAATATATCTAAAGAAGAGTAGAAGAAGCTCAGAACAAAAAATAAAATCTTCAGGAAAAAGTAAATTGATTCTAATATTTATAATTTTCCACTGTGTTAATCAGACTAAAAGAATAACACATTGCCTTTGTTATTGCATGTGGTCTACTAGAAAATAGGTATGCATGTAAGTAATATGACTACTATGATATTGTATGATTTACATATGTAACATATTATTGTGATTCATGAGATAGAGAACAATTTTGGTTAAGGAAACTATTAACCTTTAAAAGAAACATTAAAGAATCTGCTTGCCAAAGCAAGAAATGTGGTTTGATCCCTGGTCCAGGAGGATGCTACAGAGTAATTAAGCCTGTGTGCCACAACTGCTGAGCTTGTGTGCTAGAGCCTGGGAGCCACAACTAATGAAGTCCCTGTGCCTAGACCTTGTGCTCTGAAACAAATGAAGTCACCACAATGAGAACCCTGCACACCTCAACTTGAAAGTAGCTCCTACTCACTGCAACTAGAGAAAAGCCTGTGCAGCAACAAAGACTTAACACAGCCAAAACTAAATAAAAAAAAATAAAATTTAAAATCTGAGGCAGAAGCTGAAACTTGGCAGAAAGAAGAAACTAAAGTGAAGAAGACATGGCAGTAAAACCATAAATACAAGTTCCATGCATATATAGCAAAGAATAATGAGCTGAATTTAGCTAGGTTATGCTTTGCTAATACAGGAAAAGCAAGAGATGTGGGTTCAGTCTCTGAGTTGAGAAGAGCCCCTGGAGTAGGAAATGGCAATCCACTGCAATATTCTTGCCTGGAGAATCCCATGGACAGAGGAGCTTGGTGGTTTTATACTACTTAAAGAGTTGGACATGACTGAAGCAACTAAGCACACAGAGAGTATACACTACACATTATATGATAGTGGGAGAAAATTTTCCTAGTTATTTACTTGGGTTGTAACAAATAATACTTACAGTCCTGGTGGTAGTATAGTTGCTAAGTTATGTCCAACTCTTTCGACCCCATGAATCATAGCCTGCCAGGCCCCTCTGTCCATGAGATTCTCCAGATGAGAATACTGGAGTGGGTTGCCATTTCCTTCTCCAGGTGGTCTTCCTGACCCAAGAATCAAACCTGAGTCTCCTGCATTGCAAGCACGTTCTTTACCAACTAAGCAGCTCCTGGATGAGGAGACTAATGAAAATTGTTCTGTATCATTCAGCTCTGGTAATGTAATAATCAAAATAAGTTTACAACTAGAATGTGTGCGTGCTAAAATCGCTTCAGTCAAGTACAACTCTTTGTGTCCCCATGGACCATAGCCTGCCAGGCTTTTCTGTTCATGGGATTCTCCAGGCAAGAATACTGAAGTGGGTTGCCATGCACTCCTCCAGGGGATCTTCCTGTCCCAAAGATCAAACCAGAGGCTCTATGTCTCCTGCATTGGCAGGCAGGTTCTTTAAAACTAGCGCCACCTGGGAAGCCCTCACAACTACAGTGTACTGCAATAAAAATCGTAAAAATGCAAACAAGTGTATTGTTTAAAACCCACTCACACAGAAGTCCTGAAATAATTTTAAATTATATAAGACTCCAATCTAATGCATTCAAGGAGTTCAACTCAGGAAATAGTGCCTAATAAATTTTTGAAATCTGGAAGAAAAAAAATGACATTTTTCATACTTCTTATCACTTATGTACACTGGGTACAGATTTTATTTGGAGTTCACTCACAGCATGATTAAAATGTCAAATTTTAATGTAAGCCAAACATATGGAAGAAAAGAAAGAAAACAAGAGTCAATTTAATTGAAAAGTTCAGTCCTAGACCTTCATTTAAAACTTTTTTCCCAAGGCACAAGTTTCTTTTTCCAGTCATGAAGCCTTGGGCTTTTTCTCATTGTCTAATTCATAGATGACTATAACGTGCTCAGAAAAAACCAACAATAGAAAATATGAACTCCATAAATTACATCTGATTGCTATAGCTAGAATGACCCAGTTGGAGAACACGAGGGTTTTTTTTTGTTTGTTTGTTTTTAGTTTATTTTCTTGTCTTTTTTTTTTTTTATGTAGACCATTAAAAAAAAATTATGGATTTGTTACAATACTGCCTTTGTTTTTAGTTTTTTGGCCCCAAGGCATGTGAAATTTTAGCTCCTTGACCAGGGATCAAACCTTCATCCCTTGTATTGGAAAGTAGATTCTCAACCACTGGGGCACGAGGCAAGTCCCAGCACTTAAATTCTTTATTTTATTAAAGAATAAGCAGCTTAATACATACACTGAATGAATTGAGTGAAGCAATTAATGTAGTTTTCTATTACCATTCACATCTTTTCAATATTCTTGATCTTAGACATCTTGACCAGCAGCTGTCTTTCAGATTGAAAAGGTAAGAGGGAGAGAGTATAAAATAACACAGGGAAGGATGGAAGGAGGGCAGAATATCAGAATGTGCTTAATGGAAACTGTAAATTTAATTGTATGTGTAATTTACATTAATGGCATTGCTAATAATATCATTCAGTTGTGACCTTAATCTAGTGCTCCATAATAACATTTTGAGATGTACTCCAAATTGAGAAGTCAGCTGCAGACTTCTGAATTGTTATTATGCAGCAAAATATGTTTCAAAGCTTTTTGTCCAATCCACAATGTCAAGAATACGAGGGGATGGCTCAGCGGGTAAAGAATCCGCTTGCAGTTCAGGATACACAGGAGACCTGGGTTTGATCCCTTGATGAGGAAGATCCTTTGGAGAAGGAAATAGTAACCCATTCCAGTATTCTTGCCTGGAAAATCTCATGGACAGAGGAGCCTGGAGGGGTTCAGTGCAAAGAGCTGTGATCAGTTGAACATGACTGAGCTACTAAACACACATAAAAAAGTTTAGTAAAATTCATCAGATATCACAAAGCACATATTTTCACATAAAATAGTCTCTAATAAGGTTCAAACAGTAGGTGAAATCATATGAATTAACCTTGAGCTATTTATCCATTGCTGTGATTTACCCCTAAGCTATCTAGGCATATAAACTAAATATATATATATACAAACATATACACTATAAACAATATGGTGGAGAAATGATTTTAAAAGGTTTTTTTTTTTTTCATGTTTATTTCCTTTCTCCTTCATCTGCTCACTCAACAGATGCTAAAATTTTCATAATATTACCTCAAAGGAATGCTTTATTTATTTTATAATTGAAGGATAATTGCTTTACAGAATTTTATTGTTTTCTGTTAAATTCAACATGAATCAGCCACAGACATATATCCTCCCCCTTTTTAACCTCCCTCCCATCTCCCTCCCCCTCCTACCCTTCTAGGTTGATTTTTGAGTTTGAGTTTCCTGAGACATACAGCAAATTCCCGTTGGCTATCTATTTTACATGTGGTAATGTATGTTTCCATGTTACTCTCAACATTTCACCCTCTCCTCCCCCTCTCCAAGTCCATGATTCTATTCTCTATGTCTATTTCTCCATTTCTGAACTGCAAATAAATTCTTTAGAATCATTTTTCTAGATTCCATATATATTTATTGCATTCAGTTTCATTGTTCAGTCGTGTCTGACTCTGCAACCCCATGAACAGCAGCATGTCAGGCCTCCCTGTCCATCACCAACTCCTGGAGTTTACCCAAACTCATGTCCTTTGAGTTGGTGATGCCATCCAACCATCTCATCCTCTGTCATCCCCTTCTCCTCCTGCCTTCAATCTTTCCCAGCATCAGGGTCTTTACAAATGAGCCAGTTATTTGCATCAGGTGGCCAAAGTATTGGAGTTTCAGCTTCAACATCAGTCCTTCAATGAATATTCAGGACTAAATATATGTGTTAACATACGATATTTATCTTTCACTTTCTGACTTATTTGACTCTGATAACAGGCTCTAGGTTCATCCATTTCATTAGAACTGACTCATATGTGTTCTTTTTTATAGCTGAGTAATATTCCATTGTGTATATGGACCTCAACTTCTTTATCCATTTATCTGTTGATGAACATCTAGGTTGCTTCCATCTTCTAGCTATCGTAAATAGTGCTGAAATGAATAATGGGATACATGTTTCTTTTTTAATTTTGGTTTCCTCAGGGTATATGCCTAAGAGTCGGATTGCTGGGTCATATGGTGACCTAGTTCTTCCTAGATTTTTTAAGGAATCTCCATACCATCTTCCATAGTGGGTGTATCAATGTATATTCCTACCAACAGTGCAAGAGCATTCCCTTTTCTCCACAACCTCTCCAGCATTTATATTGTTTGTAGACTTTTTGATGATGGCCATTTTGACCAGTGTCAGGTGATGTATCATTGTAATTTTGATTTGCGTTTTTCTAATAATAAACAATGTTGAGCATCTTTTCATATGTTTGTTAGCCTTCTGTATGTCTTATTTGAAGAAATGTCTGTTTAGGTCTTATTCCTAAATTTTTATTGGGTTGCTTGCTTTTCTGGTATTAAGTTGTATAAGCTGCTTGTATATTTTGGAAATTGATCCTTTGTCAGTTGTTTTATTTGCTTTTATTTTCTCCCATTCTGAGGGTTGTCTTTTCTCCTTGCTTATAGTTTCTTTTGCTGTGCAAAAAGTTTTAAGTTTAATCAGGTGCCACGTGTTTACTTTTGTTTTTATTGCCATTACTTTGGGTGGTGGATCACAGAGGATCTTGCTTTGATTTATGTCATCGAGTACTCTGCCTATGTTTTCCTCTAAGAGTTTTATAGTTTCTGGTTTTACATTTAGGTCTTTAATCCATTTTGAGTTTATCTTTGTGTATGGTGTTACGAAGTGTTCTAATTTCATTCAATAGAATGTAGGTGTCCAGTTTTCCAAGCATCATTTATTAAAGAAGCTGTCTTTGCCCCAGTGCAGGCAGCTGCAACCGGTGCACTAAGTACAGGTGGCTGCAGGTGCACTAAATGCAGCTGAGAGGAGCTATCTCATGTCTGAGATCAGGGCCAGAAGCTGGGAGGACCCCATACCCAAAGGGCAGCGGCCAAGAAGAGTTACCCCACATCCGAGGTCAGGGGTAGCAGTCAAGAGTGTCAGGCTGTGATGGCGCAGGAATGGCCGAGAGGAGCTACCCCACGTCCAAGGTCAGGGCGGTGGTCAGGAGGAGCCACCTCATGTCTAAAGTCAGGGGTAGTGACCAGGAGGAACTACCACACGCCCAAGGCCAGGGGCAGTGGCCAGGAGGAGCAACCCCATGTACAAGGAGTGGTGGCTGCCCTGGGACAGGAGGGCCTAGAGTTGCAGGTCAGGAAGGGCAGCAGTGAGGAGATACCCCTCATCCAAGGTAAAGAGCAATGGCTGCGCTTTCCTGGAGCAGCCATGAAGTGATACCCCATGCCCAAGGTAAGAGAAACCCAAGTAAGGTGGTAGGTGTTGAAAGAGGGCTTCAGAGGGCAGATGCACTGATACCATACTCACAGAAAACTAGTCAATCTAATCACACTAGGTCCACAGCCTTGTCTAACTCAATGAAACTAAGCCATGCCTGCGGGGCAACCCAAGATGGGCAAGTCATGGTGGAGAGGACTGACAGAATGTGATCCATTGGAGAAGGGAATGGCAAGCCATTTCAGTATTCTTGCCTTGAGAACCCCATGAAAAGTATGAAAAGGCAAAATGATAAGATACTGAAAGAGGAACTCCCCAGGTCAGTAGGTGCCCAATGTGTTATTGGAGATCAGTAGAGAAATAACTCCAGAAAGAATGAAGGGATGGAGCCAAAGCAAAAACAATACCCAGCTGTGGATGTGACTGGTAACAGAAGCAAGGTCCGATGCTGTAAAAAGCAATATTGCATAGGAATCTGGAATGTTAGGTCCATGAATCAAGGCAAATTGGAAGTGATGAAATAAGAGATGGCAAGAGTGAACATCAACATTCTAGGAATCAGCAAACTAAAATGTACTGGAATGGGTGAATTTAACTCAGATAACCATTATATCTACTACTGTGGGCAGGAATCCCTCAGAAGAAATGGAGTAGCCATCATAGTAAACAAAAGAGTCTAAAATGCAATACTTGGATGCAATCCCAAAACTGACAGAATGATTTATGTTCGTCTCCAAGGCAAACCATTTAATATCACAGTTATTCAAGTCTATGCCTCAACCAGTAATGCTGAAGAAGCTGAAGTTGAACAGTTCTATGAAGATCTATAAGACCTTTTGGGCCTAACACCCCAAAAAGATGTCCTTTCATTATAGGGAACTGAAATGCAAAAGTAGGAAGTCAAGAAACACCTGGAGTAACAGGCAAATTTGCCCTTGGACTATGGAATGAAGCAGGGCAAAGACTAATAGAGTTTTGCCAAGATAATGCACTGGTCATAGCAAACACGCTCTTCCAACAAGGCAAGAGAAGACTCTACACATGGACATCACCAGATGGTCAATACTGAAATCAGATTAATTATATTCTTTGCTGCCAAAGATGGAGAAGCTCTATACAGTTTACAGAAACAAGACCAGGAGCTGACTATGGCTCAGAATATGAACTCCTTATTGCCAAATTCAGACTCAAATTGAAGAAAGTAGGGAAAACCTCTAGACCATTCAGGTATGACCTAAATCAAGTCTCTTATGATTATACAGTGGAAGTGAGAATTAGATTCAAGGGCCTAGATCTGATACACAGAGTGCCTGATGAGCTATGGAATGAGGTTCATGACATTGTACAGGAGACAGCGATCAAGACCATGGAAAAGAAATGTAAAAACACCAAAATGGCTGTGTGGGGAGGCCTTACAAATAGCTGTGAAAAGAGAAGTGAAAAGCAATGGAGAAAAGAAAAGATATAAGCATCTGAATGCAGAGTTCCAGAGAAGAGCAAGAAGAGATAAGAAAGCCTTCTTCAGTGATCAATGCAAAGAAATAGAGGAAAAGAACAGAATGGGAAAAACTAGAGATCTCTTCAAGAAAATTAGAGATACCAAGGGAACATTTCATGCAAAGATGGGCTTGTAAAGGACAGAAATGGTATGAACCTAACAGAAGCAGTAGGTATTAAGAAGTGGCAAGAATACACAGACGAACTGTACAAAAAAGATCTTCATGACCCAGATAATCACGATGGTGTGATCATTCATCTAGAGTCAGACATCCTGAAATGTGAATTCAAGTGGGCTTTAGAAAGCATCACTACAAACAAAGCTAGTGGACTTGATGGAATTCCAATAGAGCTATTTCAAATCCTGAAAGATGATGCAATGAGAAACGCTGGACTGGAAGAAACACAAGCTGGAATCAAGATTACTGGGAGAAATATCAATAACACTTATATGCAGATAATATCACCCTTATGGCAGAACAGGAACTAAAACGCCTCTTAATGAAAGTGAAAGAGGAAAGTGAAAAAGTTGGCTTAAAGCTCAACATCCAGAAAACGAAGATCATGGCATCTGGTCCCATCACTTCATGGGAAATAGATGGGGAAACAGTGGAAACAGTGTCAGACTTTTTTTTTTTTTTGCTCCAAATTCACTGCAGATGATGACTGCAGCCACGAAATTAAAAAACACTTACACCTTGGAAGAAAAGTTATGACCAACCTAGATAGCATATTCAAAAGCAGAGACATTACTTTGCTGACTAAACTCCATCTAGTTAAGGCTATAGTTTTTCCAGTAGTCGTGTATGGATGTGAGAGTTGGACTGTGAAGAAGGCTGAGCACTGAAGCATTGATGCTTTTGAACTGTGGTGTTGGAAAAGACTCTTGAGAGTCCCTTGGGCTGCAAGCAGATCCAACCAGTCCATTCTGAAAGAGATCAACCCTGGGATTTCTTTGGATGAAATGATGCTAAAGCTGAAACTCCAGTATTTTGGCCACCTGTTGTGAAGAGTTGACTCATTGGAAAAGACTCTGATGCTGGGAGGGATTGGGGACAGGAGGAGAAGGGGATGACAGAGTATGAGATGGGTGGACGGCATCGCTGACTCAATGTATGTGAGTCTGAGTGAACTCTGGGAGTTGGTGATGGACAGGGAGGCCTGGTATGCTGTGATTCATGGGCTTGCAAAGAGTCAGACACGACTGAGTGACTGAACTAAACTGATATTCTTGCCTCCTTTGTCAAAAATAGGTGCATGGATTTATTTCTGGGCTTTCTATCTTGTTCCATTGGTCTATATTTCTGTGTTTGTACCAGTAGCATACTGTCCTTATATTGTAGCTTTGTATTATAATCTGAATTCAGGAAGGTTGATTCCTCTAGCTCCATTCTCAAGACTGCATTGACTATTTGGTGTCTTTTGTGTTTCTATATAAATTTTGAAATTTGTTGTTCTAGTTCTGTGAAAAATGTCATTGATTTTTTGATAGGGATTGCATTGAATCTGTAGATTGTGTTTGGTAATATAATCATTTTCACAATATTTATTCTTCCTACCCAGGAACATGGAATCCCTCTCCATCTGTTTATGTCACCTTTGATTTCTTTCATACAATTTTCTGTGTATCAGTTTTTTTTTTCTCTTTAGATAAGCTTATTCCTAGATAATTTATTATTTTTGTTGCAATGGTGAATGGGACTGATTCCTTAATGTCTCTTTCTGATTTTTCATTGTTAGTATATAGAAATGCAAGTGATTTATGTGTATTGATTGTGTATCCTGCAACTTTGTTAAATTCATTGACTAGCTCTTGTAATTTTCTGACACTATCTATAGGGTTTTCTAGGTACAGTATCATGTCATCTGCAAACAGTGAGAACTTTACTTCTTTCCCAATCTAGATACATTTTATTTCTTTTTCTTCTCTGATTGCTGTAGCTAGGATTTCCAAAACTCTCTTGAATAATAGTGGTGAAAGTGGACAGCCTTGTCTCATTCCTGATCTTAAGGGAAATGCTTCCAGTTTTTCACCATTGAGAATATGTTTGCTGAAGGCTTATCATATATGGCCTTTACTACGTGAAGGTAGGTTCCTTCTATGCCCATTTTTTGAAGAATTTTAATTATAAGTGGGTGCTGAATTTTGTCAAAGGCTTTTTCTGCATTTAGTGAGATTATCATATGTTTTTTAATCTTTCCATTGGTTAATATGGTATAGCACATTGATTGATTTGCCTATATTGAAGAGTCCTTGCATCCCTGGAATAAACCCAGTTTGATCATAGTGTATTGTTTTTGCTTTGGCTCCATCCCTTCATTCTTTCTGAAGTTATTTCTCCACTGATCTCTAGTAGCATATTGGGCACCTAATGACCTGGGGAGTTTCTCTTTTGGTATCCTATCATTTTTCCTTTTCATACTGTTCTTGGGGTTCTCAAGGCAAGAACACTGAAGTGGTTTGCCATTCCCTTCTCCAGTGGACCACATTCTCAGACCTCTCTACCATGACCCACCCATCTTGGGTTGCCCCGCAGGCATGGCTTGGTTTCATTGAGTTAGACAAGGCTATGGTCCTAGTGTAATTCTAGTCAAGGCTATGGTTTTTCCCTGTGGTCATGTATGGATGTGAGAGTTGGACTGTGAAGAAATCTAAGCACTGAAAAATTGATGCTTTTGAAATGTGGTGTTGGAGAAGACTCTTGAGAATCCCTTGGACTACAAGGAGATCCAACCAGTCCATTCTGAAGGAAATCAGCCCTGGGATTTCTTTGGAAGGAATGATGCTAAAGCTGAAACGTCAGTACTTTGGCCACTTCATGAGAATTGACTCATTGGAAAAGACTCTGATGCTGGAAGGGACTGGGGGCAGGAGGAGAAGGGGACGACAGAGGATGAGATGACTGGATGGCATCACGGACTTGATGGACGTGAGTCTGAGTGAATTCCGGGAGATGGTGATGCACAGAGAGGCCTGGCATGCTGCGATTTATGGGGTCGCAAAGAGTCGGACATGACTGAGCGACTGAACTCAACTGATCATAGTGTATGAGCTTTTTGATGTGTTGCTGAATTCAATTTGCTAAAATTTTGTTGAGGATTTTTGCATCTATGTTCATCAGTGATACTGGCCTGGAATCAAATTATTTTAAATTTTTATCCCCTGCCTACAGTCACAGATCAGGTTTTTAGTGGGTTTTATTATTATTATTATTTCACTTCCATAATAATCTAATTTCACTTCTTCCCATCACTTAGAAAATCTTTCTGAAAGTTATAACTTGAACCCATAGAATCAGAAAATTTGCTTCTTATATAAATAGAAACTTCAGGATAAATGACATTGAAAAAAAAGTCAATGACCTAAAATATCCAAATTTATTAGTAACTGTTTTACTAGCCTTTCTGATTTGGCCTTACCTATGTCTCCTGTTTTCACCTTGTCAGTCCACACAGGCATGCTCTACTGGAAACAATTCTTTGTGTATTGCATTCTCTTATATTTTGATTTTTCACATACGTCCATTTCTTATCACCCCACATTGTTTTGGCAGTCTTCTACTTTGACACTGATATCTTGCCCCAAAAGTGCTTATAGACCCTCTATTACAGCACTTATTTGCTTTTCTACATACTTTTTCCCTTTGACTTTTAGATAATGACATAGTTCAAGAAAGTACTAGAAAACTACCTTGTTTATTTGTGTATCCCAACAGACAAGGACAGAATGTCACATCAGTAGATCTTCAATATTTTTTTGTGAAAACAGAGTAAAACTTTCCACTTTTTACTCTTCTACTAAAATCCACCCAGCCAGATCACAAAGACAGTATTTGTATTTTCATACCACTAGGCCTACTTCTATTGTAGGAAATGTTTCTAAAGTGACATAATTTTATCATTAAATATGCATGTCCCTGACTAAAGAGTGAGGTTCTTTTGTGAAATAACTATTTTATTTATCTATTTTTACCCATTACCTAAAATAGTACTTACTTTAAATAGTAAGTGATTATTGAATGATTTCTCAAATTCTCTGATTATTATATCTAGGCCAATGATAAAATTATTTTGACATGTTTTTAACTGAGTTATACAAAAAGGCTTTCTTCTTCTTTGCCTATGTAAAGGGATTCTGAATTTGACATCTTTTATTTTGCACATCTCCATTATAATACCTTGTGCGCTATGTGCTCAATCACTCAGTCATGTCTCTTGACTCTTTGTGACACCATGAACTGTAGCCCACCAGGATCCTTTGTCCATGGGTATTATCCAGGTAAGAATGCTATAGTGGGTTGCCATGCCTTCCTCCAGGGGATCTCCTTAACCTGGAGATTGAACCCAGGCCAACCAAATTGCAGAAAGAAATGGCAACCCATTCCAGTACTCTTGCCTAGAAAATCCTATGAACTGAGGAGCCTGGTATCCATGGGAACGCAAAGAGTCAGACATGACTGAGCAACTTCAGTTCACTTCACTTCAACCAAATTGCAGGCAGATTATTTTCCATCTGAGCCACCAGGGAAACTCTACAGTACTTTAGGTTGATTAGTTTGCTTGTATGACCTACATATATGTCAAGTTGCCTAGTTTCAGTTATATACAGTATAATGTTCATGTTTATATAGGATAACTGTACCCAAGTACCTATAAAAAGACCTAAATTTTTTCCAAATACAATGTAAGCACTTGAAGGAAAAAGGCCACTAAAATGTAAAATGGATGATAGCCAGAATAAAAGATAATATCCAGAAATATATATATTTGTATCTCTATATTTATTTAGTCAAAGTATAGTTCTCTCACTTTTTACAGCTACGTGACTTTGGACATATTATTTACCATTCCATGACTCAGTTTCCTCAACTAAAAAATGGAGACAATTATGATCTCTTAAATTCAATGATTATCATAGCCAGGCCAATGATAAAATTATGTTGACATGTTTTTAACTGAGTTATATATGTATTTGTATATACATTTATTATATTTGTGGCAGGTCATGGTGCCTCCAATTTCTTTAATGGATGTGCTCCCCACTATGCTGTTGTTTTAGTATCCTAAAGACTAGGACCCAGAAAGTGTATTGAATTGCACTCAAGAAGACTGAGAGTGCACTCAGAATCTACACCTAAAACAAAATAAGTGAAGCAAGATTAAGCTGAAGGATATGTTGAAATGTGAAGCGTTTTGATAGAAAACTCAGATAATTTAAGAGTGAGCTCTGGAACTAGAATGGTCCACAGAACTGCTTCAAAATGATATTATGAGATCAGGCTTTATATCTTCTTCGTTGACCAATCATGGGATATAGACTGCCTCAGGAAGGGGTCATAACCTTCCTGGAGGCAGGTTTTTGTTTTTGTTTTTGTTTTTTCTTATAAGGGCAACCCAGAGAGAGATATGATACAGCTATGCAGCCAACTGACACTTTCAGCAGCTGGGAGAAGGTGTGCCTCAGTCCTATAGGGGATATCTGTTGAAACATCTCTGTCTTCATTAATCCCCTGAAGATTGAGTTTTGTAGTGACTATAAGGGAATTGACAAGTTAGAAGAGATAGAACACTGGTTTAACTACTTGTACTCCATGTGAGAAGAAGCTCACTTTCCATTATTACTGTATCATCTGTTTTACAGATGATCTACCTACGGCCTATAGCAGATTACATTTTATTTAGAGTCATTTGAAAACCGAAAGATGTATCATTAAAAAGGTGTTTATCACTAATTTAAGTTAGTTCAGGAGAGTGTCATTTATATGCAAAAGGTAGTCAAGGAGGCGATCATAATATGGCAGAGGAATAAGAAGGGAGTCCACTTTCTCCCTCACAAGTTCATCAAAAGAAGATTTCAATGCTGAGTAAATTCCACAAAATAATGTATGAATGGTGGCAGAACATCAAGCACCCAGAAAAGCAGATCATTGTCATCAAAAACAGGTAGGAAAAAAATATAAAAGATGAAAAAAGAGACAAAAGAGGTAGGGAGGGAGCTCTGTCCCAGGAGTACAGTTCAGTTCAATTCAGTTCAGTCGCTCAGTCATGTCCAACTCTTTGTGACCCCATGAATCTCAGCACGCCAGGCCTCCCTGTCCGTCACCAACTCCCGGAGTTCACTCAGACTCATGTCCTTCGAGTCAGTGATGCAATCCAGCCATCTCATCCTGATGTCCTATTCTCCTCCTCTGCCCACAATCCCTCCCAGCATCAGAGTCTTTTCCAGTGAATCAACTCTTCACATGAGGTGGCCGAAATACTGGAGTTTCAGCTTTAGCATCATTCTTTCCAAAAAATTCCCAGGGCTGATATCCTTCAGAATGGACTGGTTGGATCTCCTTGAAGTCCAAGGGACTCTCAAGAGTCTTCTTCAACACCACAGTTCAAAAGCATCAATGCTTCGGTGCTCAGCCTTCTTCACAGTCCAACTTTCAAATCCATTACATGATGATGGGAAAACCCATAGCCTTGACTAGACGGACCTTAGTTGCTTTTGAATATACTATCTAGGTTGGTCATAACTTTTCTTAGAAGGAGTAAGTGTCTTTTAATTTCATGGCTGTAGTCACCATCTGCAGTGGCTTTGGAGTTCCAAAAAATAAAGTCTGACACTGTTGCCACTGTTTCCTCATCTATTTCCCATGAAGTGATGGGACCAGATGCCATGATCTTCGTTTTCTGAATGTTGAGCTTTAAGCCAACTTTTTCACTATCAAGAGAGCTTTTTAGTTCCTCTTCACTTTCTGCCATAAGGGTGGTGTCATCTGCATATCTGATATTTCTACCGGCATTCTTGATTCCAGCTTGTTTCTTCCAGTCCAGAGTTTCTCATGATGTACTCTGCATGTAAGTTAAATAAGCAGGGTGACAATATACAAACTTGACGTATTCCTTTTCCTATTTGGAACCAGTCTGTTGTTCCATGTTCAGTTCTAACTGTTGCTTCCTGACCTGCATACAGATTTCTCAAGAGGCAGGTCAGGTGGTCTGGTATTCCCATCTCTCTCAGAATTTTCCACAATTTATTGTGATCCACACAGTAAAAGGCTTTGGCATAATCAGTAAAGCAGAAATAAATGCTTTTTGGAAACTCTCTTGCTTTTTCCACGATTCAGTGGATGCTGGCAACTTGATCTCTGGTTCCTCTGCCTTTTCTAAAACAAGCTTGAACATCAGGAAGTTCATGGTTCACGTATTGCTGAAGCCTGGGTTGAAGAATTTTGAATACTACTTTATTATCATGTGAAATGAGTGCAATTGTGCGGTAGTTTGAGCATTGTTTAGCATTGCCTTTCTTTGCAATTGAAATGAAAACTTACTTTTTCCAGTCCTATGACCACTGCTGAGTTTTCCAAATTTGCTGGCATATTGAGTGCAGCACTTTCATAGCATCATCTTTCAGGATTTGAAAGGGCTTCATTGGAATTCCATCACCTCCACTAGCTTTGTTCATAGGTATGCTTTACAAGGCCACTTGACTTCACATTTCAGGATGTCTGGCTCTAGATGAGTGATCACACCATCATGATTATCTGGGTCATGAAAATCTTTTTTGTACAGTTCTGTCTATTCTTGCCACTTCTTCTTAATATCTTCTGCTTCTGTTAGGTCCATATCATTTCTGTCCTTTATTGAGCTCATCTTTGCATGAAATGTTCCCTTGGAGTCTCTAATTTTCTTGAAGAGATCTCTAGTTTTTCCCATTTTGTTCTTTTCCTCTGTTTCTTTGCATTGATCACTGAAGAAGGCTTTCTTATCTCTTCTTGCTATTCTCTGGAACTCTGCATTCAGATGCTTATATCTTTCCTTTTCTCCTTTGCTTTTTGCCTCTCTTCTTTTCACAGCTATTTGTAAGGCCTCCCCAGACAGCCATTTGCTTTTTTGCATTTCTTTTCCATGGGGATGGTCCTGATCGCTGTCTCCTGTACAATGTCATGAACCTCATTCCATAGTTCATCAGGCACTCTGTGTATCAGATCTAGGCCCTTGAATCTAATTCTCACTTCCACTGTATAATCATAAGAGACTTGATTTAGGTCATACCTGAATGGTCTAGAGGTTTTCCCTACTTTCTTCAATTTGAGTCTGAATTTGGAGTAAAAGGCTTTGGCATAATCAGTAAAGCAGAAATAAATGCTTTTTGGAAACTCTCTTGCTTTTTCCACGATTCAGTGGATGCTGGCAACTTGATCTCTGGTTCCTCTGCCTTTTCTAAAACAAGCTTGAACATCAGGAAGTTCATGGTTCACGTATTGCTGAAGCCTGGGTTGAAGAATTTTGAATACTACTTTATTATCATGTGAAATGAGTGCAATTGTGCGGTAGTTTGAGCATTGTTTAGCATTGCCTTTCTTTGCAATTGAAATGAAAACTTACTTTTTCCAGTCCTATGACCACTGCTGAGTTTTCCAAATTTGCTGGCATATTGAGTGCAGCACTTTCATAGCATCATCTTTCAGGATTTGAAAGGGCTTCATTGGAATTCCATCACCTCCACTAGCTTTGTTCATAGGTATGCTTTACAAGGCCACTTGACTTCACATTTCAGGATGTCTGGCTCTAGATGAGTGATCACACCATCATGATTATCTGGGTCATGAAAATCTTTTTTGTACAGTTCTGTCTATTCTTGCCACTTCTTCTTAATATCTTCTGCTTCTGTTAGGTCCATATCATTTCTGTCCTTTATTGAGCTCATCTTTGCATGAAATGTTCCCTTGGAGTCTCTAATTTTCTTGAAGAGATCTCTAGTTTTTCCCATTTTGTTCTTTTCCTCTGTTTCTTTGCATTGATCACTGAAGAAGGCTTTCTTATCTCTTCTTGCTATTCTCTGGAACTCTGCATTCAGATGCTTATATCTTTCCTTTTCTCCTTTGCTTTTTGCCTCTCTTCTTTTCACAGCTATTTGTAAGGCCTCCCCAGACAGCCATTTGCTTTTTTGCATTTCTTTTCCATGGGGATGGTCCTGATCGCTGTCTCCTGTACAATGTCATGAACCTCATTCCATAGTTCATCAGGCACTCTGTGTATCAGATCTAGGCCCTTGAATCTAATTCTCACTTCCACTGTATAATCATAAGAGACTTGATTTAGGTCATACCTGAATGGTCTAGAGGTTTTCCCTACTTTCTTCAATTTGAGTCTGAATTTGGCAATAAGGAGTTCATGATCTGAACCACAGTCAGCTCCTGGCCTTGTTTTTGTTGACTATATAGAGCTTCTCCATCTTTGGCAGCAAAGAATATAATCAATCTGATTTCAGTGTTGACCATCTGGTGATGTCCATGTGTAGAGTCTTCTCGTGTGTTGTTGGAAGAGGGTGCTTGATATGACCTGTGCATTTTCATGGCAAAACTCTATTAGTCTCGCCCTGCTTCATTCCATAGTCCAAGGCCAAATTTGTCTGTTACTCCAGGTGTTTCTTGACTTCCTACTTTTGCATTCCAGTCCCCTATAATGAAAAGGACATCTTTTTGGGGTGTTAGTTCTAAAAGGTCTTGTAGGTCCTCATAAAACCATTCAGCTTCAGCTTCTTAAGTGTTACTGGTTGGGGCATAGACTTGGATAACTGTGATACTGAATGATTTGCCTTGGAGATGAATAGAGAACATTCTGTTGTTTTTGAGATTACATCTAGGTACTGCATTCAGACTCTTTTGTTTACTATGATGGCTACTCCATTTCTTCTGAGGGACTCCTGCCTGCAGTAGTAGATATAATATTCATCTGAGTTAAATTCAGCCATTCCAGTCCATTTTAGTTAGCTGACTCCTAGGATGCTGACATTTGTGGGGCTCTAAATGGGAAACCTTAGAAAGAAAGGGGGCTAACTTTGTGGTCAAAAATCTAAGATGGTGCCTGGCAGAAGAGATGGGGGCATGGTCTATGTTGTTTGTCAAAGTTTTTTGATTGGCTCTCTTGATTTCCATGCACGTAGCCAGTGTGTGGTCGCCATAGACTTCTGTTATAATGAAGATGCATGATTATTTGACCTTTAACATGATTGGTGCAACTATGGAAAGTCCCTCCTAAAACCCTCCTGCTTGCCTATGTAAGCTGGGAGTTTGCAGCAATAAACCGGAACTGCTTAGATGGAACCCCTGTCGCATCTGATTGTCTCTCGCTCACCGAGGGGCTGGGTTGGCGGACAGCAGGCTCACCTCTCCTCAGGACCCCTCGGCTTTGCTGAGGGAAGTTCCACTGCCTCACTCTTTCTGTGAAGTGCCCCCCCCCAGAAACTGGCGCCCAACGTGGGCGTGAAGCGGACGGAGGTAGTGGCACCATGCGGCTCTGAAAGAAGGAGCGACAAAGGACCCTAGGCTAGTTGCAGCACGGAGCTCCCATTAGAGGAGTATCGCCCAAAGTAAGCCGGACTTCAAGGTGGGCCCTCCTCCTTTATGAGGGAAGTGGCAAAAAACTCTCCAGACTTATTTTCTTTCTCCTCTTCTTTTCTGATCTGTTTTTAATTCCTTTTTATGGAGTTTCAGTGAACAGGCGGATGGTTGTGGAGGCAATTGATAAATCCTGGTTAGGGCCACTCTCTGGAGGACTTTGAAGGCCCCACAACAGGTAACTAGAGCCCGACAGGGTGAAACTCCCCTTTAATTATTCTTAACTGAGGACGTGGCCTAGAATCTTCCTTGTGGGCATGGGTCAGGAACTTAAAGGCCATTAGGGCGCCTGTCACTTGAAGACTCCCATGACAGGATAAGGGGGTCACAGAACGGGCTAGAAACCTCTTGGATGCCTGCCCCCAGCTAGAAAATTTCCTTGCAATGACACAGGCACATAAACAGTTCCAAAAGCATACCATAAGCCCAACTTTCTGACTGCCACCACTCCCAGTAGGATTTTTGGTGGTTGTCCTCAGTGACTTTTCTTTCTATTCTCTCTCGGCAGCATGGGAAATAACATCAGCAAGTCTGATGAGCCTGCACTCAAGGCGCTGAGATATATGCTCATAAACAGGGGACTTGAGATTTCTGACGCTCAGGCCATTAAGGTCTGGGGGACCATTGTATGGTTGGCCCCCTGGGTTGCTTCAGCTAATCTGTTCTCTTGGGACACGGGATTGAGTGCAAACCCTTGCTAGGCAGTGAGAGGCTCCATACGGTGAGGAGCCCCCCTTAGGGTTCTGTCTGACCATTTCATTCCTCAAGCTCTGCTTTTCACGGAGTGAGGAATATGTCACTAATACAGGTGCCCCCAATTCAAATCAGAAAAAAATGGGAAAAGTTGGATGAGGAACGAGTCATGTCAGACCAAGATATAGCAAAAGAGACTGCAGGGAATAAAGACTCTAGAGCGAATAGTGGGCCATGGGAGCTTTTCGGGGATGATTAAGGGGCAGAAGGGAATAGAGACTCCTCTAATGCCTCGGGACTGGGAGCCCAAGGGAGAGATCTGTGCCCCTCCCTGCCTCCCCCATTTGAGGCAGTTTCGGGAGCCCCTTGGGTGGGAGAGACAACGAGGTCACCTTGGAAAGAGAGAACCTATCCCGGGGACCCTTGGGGATCCCCTCTGTGCTTTACTGGCCCGCCTTAAGCCTTTCCTGTAAATGTTAACCCGGGGTGGGGGTAATAGGCTGGCAGCCTGGTACCCCTGGGAGGCCAATGATTTAAAAGAGCTCAAAAAGGCAGTGGCAGAGGATGGTCTGAACTCCCCATGGGCAGAAACTATTCTCTAGGGCCTGGCTCATCAACCTTGTACGACCCAGGACTGGAAGATGCTATGTAAGGCAGTGCTCCCCAGCAACACCTATATCAAATGGTGCGCCTTTTTCAAGGAACAGTGTCATGCTCAGGCAGAAAGAAATCAGGCTGCTAACCCTGCTATCCCGGTGACTTTCGGGATGTTGTCAGGGATGGCAGATCAATGGAGTACGGACCTCAATAAGCCACCATTCCTGCTCCTTATACAGATCAGGTACTGGCCATATGCCTGGCCGCCTGGAAAAAGCTTGCGGAGGGCCCCAGTGAGCCCCCTATATCGGGCATCACTCAAAAAAATAATGAAGACCTCTCCACCTTCATAGATCTGGTGGAGAAAGGTATACAGAGAAAATTCCCTCCGGGGCCCCTGAGAGATCAATTTGTTAAACTGTCAGTCTGGGAAGGGATGAACTCAGACCATAAGTTGGCTTGTGCAGGACAGAAAGACTGCTCTATGGAGCGATGGATTATAGCCACCAAAGACATGGGGACACAAAGCCATCAGATGCACTCTATTTCAACTGCCCTTCAGGCTCAGACTGAAGCCCTTACCGAGGCAATGACCAAGGCCCTCTCTGCTATGACAGCCTCTGGAGAGACCATATCCAAGGGACTTTTAGCTTCCCTAAAATCTGGTCGATGTTTTGGCTGCGAACAAGAGGGACACTTTAAGAAGGAGTGCCCTCAAGGCGGGGGAAGACCTACCGGTCAGAGACCTCCCGCTATCCCATTTATGTACACCATCTTAGGGGTCATCAAGATTTACCTGGATTGTTTTCAGTGGAAAATTCCCTGGTCGATAGAGCGGCCTCCCTTACAGTCCAAGCTTATAACTTACAAGATGCCTATGATCTTCACAATCTTACTCATATAAATTGGAGAGAGCTACATAAAAGGTTCCCATAGATCCCTATTAGAGAATTAAATAAAATTATACATACTTGTAAATCCTGTCTTCCTTATTTACAAGTACCGCCTTTACAACCCCCAAGAATAAACCCTCGAGGGCTAAAACCCAATGTGCTGTGGCAAACTGATGTAACTCATTATTCCCTTTTTGGAAAACTTAAGTATGTCTTTGTCTATTGACATTACTCTCATGCCTGCTGGGCCACTGCCCACATAGGAGAAAAAGCAAAACATGCTCAAAGCCATTTTTTACAAGGTTTTGAGATGTTGGGCCTTCCCCATCAAATAAAAATAAATAATGGCCCTTGTTTCATCAGCCAGAGTTTACAGAAATTCTTCCAACAATGACACATTCATCATAACACCGGAATCCCACATAACCCCCAGGGACAAGCCATAATTGAGCACCATCATCAAAATTTAAAGGCGCTATTACAAACACAAAAGGGGGGAATAAGCCCTCACCAACAACTAGGAATGGCACTCTTTACTCTAAACATTCTAAATTTTTCAGAAAATGAACCAATACCATGTTTTTAAAACCATTGGTCTAATCAAGAAAAAAAACCTGAAATACAAGTGAGATGGAAAGACCCCATCACTGGTCAGTGAAAGGAGCGCGATCCACTCCTTACAATGGGGAGAGGATTCGGATGCATATTTCCCTTTGGGAACCCCAGCCCTATATGGGTGCCAGCAAGGAATCTTAAATTTACACCACAAGAGAGAGGTCAAATCTCAAAACCTGACACAGATTAAAGAGACATTCACATATTGAGCCCAAGAACAAAAAGTTCTTGAGGCGATCTTTTCTTCCCTTTCAGATCATCGATGCGGTGACCCTGGTGGACACTGCTCCTGGTGATCGTCAGATTACCTATCCTCTCCTTGCTGACCTTCGTCATTGCCACGGCTATGCAACAGTTTTTAGAATCTTTGAAGCCTGGGTTTAACGACACACAAGGTCATCAACCATGAGGGTACAACAGTGTCAGCATCCGTGCTGGGAGTTCCACAAGCTCAGACCATCAAGGTTATAAACAACATATCCACTGCCTCTGCTCAAGGATTTCAAATCAGCTCGAATACCTGAGATCCGCCATAATGAGACTCCAACAACAGCTTGATCTCCATGCCAGAGCGATCGAGACGTTGTGTTCTGGCGCTCATAGACTGCAACGTGAGATACCCCAGCTTTTGTCTGACAGCTTTTTCAGTGTTAAATGAGACTCTAACCTATGAAAAAGGGAGCAATGGATCTATGGGACTGGATACAAAGTCCATTTACCTAGTTTAAAAATGCCTTCTATTTGCTTGTTTTGGTTTTTCTGCTTGTTGTAGTGTTAAAGGTAAAAAATGTCTCACAGCCCTCAATAGGCACTTACAGCAAAAAAATAGTTATGCTTGCCCAGGCCATGGAAGAGGAGCCCCACGTTGGACACCCACAAAACCCCTGAGTTAATTTAGCCCTTCAAGAGATTAACCAAGACAGATAAATAAAAGAATTCTAGATGCCCATCATCTAGAGAGATTCTGCCTAGCCCCCAAGAGGTGGCTGGATAGACAATGACAGATAAAACCCTCAGAGGAGGGCAACCTAAGATGGGCACAGCTGCGAGAGGGGCTGGCGAGGCTGGAGGTTGGCTGCCTACAGCTTTACGTCTTGCTCTACAGAACATCAATACAAATGTCTCAAGGGCTTAAATAAAATAAAACAGGGGGAGATGTGGGGCCCTAAATGGGAAAACTTAAAAAGAAAAGGGGCTAGCTTTGCGGTCGAAAACCTAAGATGGTGCCTGGCGGAAGAGATGGGGGCGTGGTCTATGTTGTTTGTCAAAGTTTTTTGATTGGTTCTCTTGATTTCCGTGCACGTAGCCAGTGCGTGATCTCCATAGACTCCTGTTATAATGAAGGCGCATGATGATTTGACCTTTAACGTGATTGGTGCAACTATGGAAAAGTCTCTCCTAAAATCCCCCTGCTTGCCTATATAAGCTGGGAGTTTGCAGCAATAAAGTGGAACTGCTCAGACAGAACCCCTGTTGTGTCTGATTGTCTCCTGCTTGCCGGAGGGCTGGGTTGGCAGACAGCAGGCTCACCTCTCCTCAGGACCCCTTGGCTTTGCTGAGGGAAGTTCGACTACCTCTCTCTTTCTGCGGAGAGCCCCCCTCAGACATTCACTCTTGCTATCTCTTGTTTGACTATTACCAATTTGCCTTGATTTATGGACCTGACATTCCAGGTTCTTGTGCAATATTGCTCTTTACAGCATCGGGCCTTGCTTCTATCACCAGTCTCATCCACAGCTGAGTATTGTTTTTGCTTTGGCTCCATCTCTTCATTCTTTCTGGAGTTATTTCTCCACTGATTTCCAGTAGCATATTGGGCACCTACTGACCTGGGGAGTTCCTCTTTCAGAATACTATCATTTTGCCTTTTCATACTGTTCATGGGGTTCTCAAGGCAAGAATACTGAAGTGGTTTGTCATTCCTTTCTCCAGTGGACCACATTCTGTCAGACCTCTCCACCATTACCCACCTGTCTTCGGTTGCCCTGCAGCATGGCTTGGTTTCATTAAGTTAGACAAGGCTGTGGTTCTAGTATGAATAGATTGACTAGTTTTCTGTGAGTATGGTTGCAGTGTGTCTGCCCTCTGATGCCCTCTTGCAACACCTACCACCTTACTTGGGTTTCTCTTACTTAGGCATAGGCTATCTCTTCACGGCTGCTCCAGCACAGCATAGCTGCCGCTCCTTACCTTGGATGAGTGGTATTTCATTACGGCTGCCCTTCCTGACCTTCAACGTGGAATAGCTCCTTTAGGTCCTCCTACGCCGGCGCTGCCACCAGTCCTCGGGTTGTTCTTCCCAGCTGCTGCCCCTGGCCTCGGGCGCTGCCTCTGGCCTTGGGCGTGGGGTGGCTGTTCAGTTCCACCACCCCTGGCCTCAGGCTTGAGGTGGCTTCTCCAGGCTGACTCTGACCTTAGACGCAGGGTAGTTCCTTTCCCCTGGCTTCAGACACAGGTTAGCTCATCTCGGCCACTGACTCTGACCTTAGATGCACGGTGTGTTCTCCTGGCTGCCACTGACCTCGGACATTGGGTAGCTCCTCTTGGCCGCCTCCTCTGGCCTCACACATGGGGAAACTCCTCTTGGCTGCCATGCCTACCTCAGATGCAGGGTGTCTCCTCTCGGGTGCCACTGACCTTGGACATCGGGTAGCCTCTCTCGGCAGCTGCCTCTGCCCTCAGACTTGGGGTAGCTCCTCTCAGCTGCCACGCCTGACCTTGGACATGGGTAGCTCCTCTCAGCTGTTCCTGGGCCATTGCAGCCTGGCACTCTTGGCTGCTGCCCCTGACCTCGGATGTGGGGTAACTCCTCTTGGCCACACTTAGTGAGCCAGGTTGCAGCAGCCCACACTTAGTGTGCTGCCCAGGAAGGGAGTTTTAAAAAGAGAGAAGTTTCCAAACACCAGGAAACACTCTCGCTGCCGAATCTGTGGTGAGCCTTGGAAGCACAGAGGGCAACATAAGGGGGAGAAAAAATAAATAGTTAAAACCAACAGATTATGAGCCCAACGGTAACTCCCCTAGCAGAGAAGCAGCACAGACGCCTACACCCGCCACTAGCAAGCAGGGTCTGAGCAGGGAGGCATGGCTTGCATTGCTTTTTAAAAACCAGGCCAGAATGCTCCCAGTGTAACCAGAGCAAACTAACTTGGGCTAGCTTACCAGACTGTGGGATAGCTACCATGTGAAAAGCTCTAACATAATACACCGCCAGGACCGCACATAGAACAAAGGACGGAACAGAATTAGCTGGCTGCAGACCATGCCCCTCTGATGACAGGCAGCCAGAGCCAGAAGGGCCGGAAAGGGGCAATCGCAGCCTCAGAGAGACATTAACTACCAAACTGTAAGCAAGCTTCTTTGCTAACCAAGACTTCTTGGGGTTCTGGACAGTCACTATGTGCCTAAGAAGGGGTGCCAGTTATACACCCAGAAAACTGAGCAGCAGAGATGGGAAAGGCAATAAGTCACAGCAACTGCCCTCACCAAACACCCGAGCTCCTCGGACCTGGAAAGGGCACAAAACATAGGCCCAACCGAGTCTGCGCCTCTGAGGACTATCTGAGTGCCTGAGCCTGAGCGGCTTAGACTGGGGAGGTGCATGCAGCCCAGGGCTGGCCTCAGATGGTTCCCAGTGGAGCAATCTAGAGCCTGAGTGGTGTACCCTGTGAGCAGGGGCAGGCCCAGTGTGGTTGAGACACTATGAGTACACGCCAGTGTTTTTTGCAGCATCCCTCCCTCTCCACAGTGCAACTGAACAAGTCAGCCTAAAAAACAGTGTCTACCAGCGTCCCCCTTGTGTCTGGGTAGAAAACAGACACTGAAGAGACCAGCAAACAGAAGAAGCTAAAACAGAGGGAACCACCTTGGAAGTGACAGGTGCAATAGTTTAAAACCCGGTCATTAGTATCGACTACATAGGAAGGGGCCTATAGATCTTGAGAAATATAAGCCAGAACAAGGAACTATCCAAAAATGAACTGGCCCCACACTGCCCACAACACCACCAAAGTCCTAGATATGCCCTTATTATTTTTATGATCATTCTTTTTGTTTGTTTTTTCTTTTTTTCTTTTTTTTTCTTTATTTTTTTAACACTAAAAGTTTTAAGTTCTCTATTTCTCCTTTAACTTTTATTTTTATAACCTACTATTACTTTTTAAAAAAGACCCTATTTTTAAAGCAAACGCCATATATTTTTTGTAGTTGTTGCTGTTGTTTTTCAATAATTCTTTGATTTTGCTTTTTTTTTTTTT
>SJYC01111262.1:0-12352 GCA_006408675.1 Madoqua kirkii | reverse complement strand
TACTCAGTCATTAAAAAGAATACATTTGAATCAGTTCTAATGAGATGGATGAAACTGGAGCTGATTATACAGAGTGAAGTAAGCCAGAAAGAAAAACACCAATACAGTATACTAACACATATATATGGAATTTAGAAAGATGGTAATCATAACCCTGCATGTGACACAGCAAAAGAGACACAGATGTATAGAACAGACTTTTGGATTCTGTGGGAGAGGGAGATGGTGGGATGATTTGGGAGCATGGCATTGAAACATGTATGCTATCATGTAAGAAACAAATTGCCAGTCTAGGTTCAATACAGGTTACAGGATGCTTGGGGCTGGTGCACTGGTATGACCCAGAGAGATGATATGGGGAAGGTGGTGGGAGGGGGGTTCAGGATTGGGAACTCATGTACACCTGTGGCAGATTCATGTCAATGTATGGCAAAACCAATACAGTATTGTAAAGTAAAATAATAATAATAATAAAATAAAAATTTTTTAAAGGTAGTCAATTAGAAGAGAGTAAAAAATAGGAAGATTTTCCATTTAATCTTCTCCAGAAAAAATATTAATTGTCCCTCCACATTTCATGCTAGACAAGTTACTTAAACAGGATTAAGCCAATTTATACTCTTAGAAAATCACACAGAACTCTACTAAGACTATAACTGATTTCTATAGAACTTTTGTATGAATATCTGTAGATAGAATTTAGCTCATTTTCTCATCTAGCTTATGGTTGAATTTAAAGCTTAACAATAACTTCAGTGAAGAGTGTAATCAAAAAAACATATTAAATGTACTTGAGTAATGTTTTCTCTTATCTTTCATGCCTGTGATGTAAAACCATGGGTCAATCTAATGTATGACAGGTGCTATTCAAATATAAAATTTATGGCATTAATTAAAAATTTCTTAGGCATCAGAATTTTACTACTAAAATAGTCCAAGGAGGTTGGAGTGTTTAGAAATCATTAGGAGAACTGTATAGCACAGGGAAATCTACTTATTGTACTGTGGTGACCCAAATTGGAAGGAAGTCCAAAGGGAGAGGTATATGTACATGTATAGCTGACCGATTTATTTTGTGGTAGAATAGAAACTAACACATTTTAAAGCAATTATATACAATAAAAATTTTTTTTTCTTAAGAAATGACTAGGAGTCAAATGTAAAGGAGTAAACTTCCCAGTAATAATAAACCCATTCATTTTGTTTCAATATTCAGTTTATATACATCACTTTAAAATACAAAGAATATATAATAAATGCAATTGCATAAGGCAGGAATAAATGCAATACACCATTCATTCATTTTCTCTGAGGTTAAAGATGAACTCTTTTCTCATTTTTGTTTAAATGGTAGCTTGACCACCATACCCTCATATGAATTATGAACACTTGGACCAAGTTCATAACAGAGTATTAAAACTGTAATTTGATGTACTTATAAAAACAATAAAAATATATTTTTAATTGAACTTGAAACTCTAAGGTGATAAGTCAAAATGAAAGTGGTCATGAGAAAATCAATTCCTAGGTAGGCTGATAAAAGATCCAGGGTTCCTGAGTAGGAGAAGAGGGTCCGGAGCCCTTGAAAAGGCAAAAGGCATCTCAAGATTTCAAGGAGAAAAGGAAAAATATTCTTTCTACATTGTATTGTCTTCAGTTCAGTTCAGTCGCTCAGTCGTGTCCGACTCTTTGAGACCCCATGAATCGCAGCACGCCAGGCCTCCATGTTCATCACCATCTCACAGAGTTCACTCAGACTCATGTCCATTGAGTCCGTGATGCAATCCAGCCATCTCATCCTTGGTCGTCCCCTTCTCCTTCTGCCACTAGTCCCTCCCAGCATTAGAGTCTTTTCCAATGAGTCAACTCTTCTCATGAGGTGGCCAAAGTACTGGAGTTTCAGCTTTAGCATCATTCCTTCCAAAGAAATCACAGGCTGATCTCCTTCAGAATGGACTGCTTGGATCTCCTTGTAGTCCAAGGGACTCTCAAGAGTCTTCTCCAACACCACACTTCAAAAGCATCAATTCTTCGGCACTCAACCTTCTTCACAGTCCAATTCTCACATCTATACATGACCACAGGAAAAACCATAGCCTTGACTGGATAGACCTTAGTCAGTAAAGCCATGTCTCTGCTTTTGAATATACTATTGGTTGGTCATAACTTTTTTTCTAAGGAGTGTCTTTTAATTTCATGGCTGCAGTCACCATCTGCAGTGGCTTTGGAGCCCCCAAAAATGAAGTCTGACACTGTTTCCACTGTTTCCCCATCTATTTCCCATGAAGTGATGGAACCAGATGCTATGATCTTCATTTTCAGAATTCTGAGCTTTAAGCCAACTTTTTTGCTCTCCTCTTCCACTTTCATCAAGAGGTTTTTTAACTCCTCTTCACTTTCTGTCATAAGGGTTGTGTCATCTGCATATCTGAGGCTATTGATATTTCTCCCGGCAATCTTGATTCCAGCTTGTGTTTCTTCCAGTCCAGTGTTTCTCATGATGTACTCTGCATATAAGCTAAATAAGCAGAGTGACATTATACAGCCTTGACGTACTCCTTTTCCTGTTTGGAACCTGTCTGTTGTTCCATGTCCAGTTCTAACTGTTGCTTCCTGACCTGCATACAGATTTCTCAAGAGGCAGGTTAGGTGGTCTGATATTCCCATCAGGCGGCTGCGAAAGCCAGTGCACTAACTAAGCATAGGCAGCTGTAAGAGCTGGTGCACTAAGCAGGGGCAAGAGGAGCTACCTCACTTCCGAGGTCAGGGGCAGGGACCTAGAGTGCCAGGCTGCCACAGTGCAGAAACGGCCGAGAGGAGCTACCCTTTGTCCGAGGTCAGGTGTGGTGGCTGAGAGGAGCTACCCTGCGTCTGAGGTCAGTAGCGGTCGGGAGGAGACATCTCGCGTCCGAGGTCAGAGGTGGTGGCTGAGAGGAGCTACTCCACGCCCGAGCCCAGTGGTGGCTGGGAAAAGACACCTCGTGTCCACGGTCATGGGCGGCCAGGAGAAGCCACCTCAAGCCTGAGGCCAGGGGCGGTGACCCTGAGGAGCCACCCAAGCCCAGGCCAGGGCCAGCAGCTGGGAGGAGCAACCCAAG
This sequence comes from Madoqua kirkii, assembly GCA_006408675.1. Lineage (NCBI taxonomy): Eukaryota > Metazoa > Chordata > Mammalia > Artiodactyla > Bovidae > Madoqua > Madoqua kirkii. The sequence goes on along the minus strand of SJYC01111262.1, from coordinate 9,254 downwards.
AAGCAATGAGAGGAGGGCCTAGAGGAGCTATCCCATGTTGAAGGTCAGGAACAGCGGTGGACTGCCGCCAAGAGATACCCCTTGTCCAGGGTAAGGAGCAGCAGCTGTGCTTTGCTGGACCAGCTATGAAGAGATACACCATGCTTTGTCTTAGTCAACATAATGTATCTTGCTCGAGGATATGTTTCTCCTTAAGCAGAACCTTCTGACTAATCCTATCATCTTAAAATGTATATTAAGTGGGTCTGGTAAGATATTTCTATTGTTCATTCTAATCTTAATTTAAGATGTATGTTGTGGGAGTGGGTCTGAAAAAACTATAGAAGGCCTTGATAAGACTAGTTAGGGGGGCATTCTCTGTCCCCTTTCTGATGTCTGTGTCAGAAGCTTTCTCTGTCTTTTTTCTTACTTTAATAAAACTCTGCTACACAAAAGCTCTTGAGTGATCAAGCCTGGTCCCTGGTCTCAAAGCTAAACATTCTTCAGAGATCACAGATAAGCTATTGTTCACCATAAGCTATCAGTCATCCATTGACTTTATATAAATATGCAGGCTAGAACACTCTAAAAATTGTAGTGAATGCAAAATAAGCAGGAGGAATGACAGTCAGCACAGGGAACTAATATTATTTAAGTACTTAGAATTAGGCACAATGTGATAGGCAATCACACAGATTCATTTTCAAATGATCAAATAGACTGAAAAAAGTTTGATGAAAGGATGAACACATTTTATTTTTGCTACTTCTGTATGTTGAACTTAGGACATACCTAAGCTTAAGATTTTCCAGAAATCTGAGTGTTATGTAATAAATAATCATGATTTAAAATGCATGTGTATAATTAAGAATTTTAATAACAAATATTATTTATGTATTAGTGTTGAGTGATTAGTGCCCTCAAAAATGCCTACAAGTGGACCTGCTGACAAATAACAACATTTTAGAACCTTCCAGTAAAATTTCCTGAAGATATTCTTTCCCTTAATATTATTATCACTAACACTTTACTACTTGCAGATACCAACAACATATTTGGTACGTCCTCAACTTTTACCTCATTTAATCATTACAATCACAGAGTATAGATTATTACTCTAATTACTTTCTAGATGAAAAAAATAAAATTTAGATTAATTAATGAACCCAAAATCATACACCAAGTTGATCGAGAAATCCCCACATGTTCTTTCTTTTACATGAAACAATTTAAGGTCTTGATAAAATTTGGAAGGACCAATATATAGAATTACTTGTCTAGAAGTTGTTATTTCTATCTTCCAAAGTTTCAGAAATATGAAATAAGCATGCTGTCTCATTAAGACAGTAACTGAGAAGAGTCCAGTATAGAACTCCATAAAAACTCCATAAAGACTTTCTATACAATAGCTCTTTACCTAGCCTCAACCTGTTTATTCTAACAGTAACTGAAAGGTTATTAAATGTCTTGCTAAATGCTAGGCAATGTGTCAGATGTTTTGTGTTCATTACTCTATATTTTTATGATAACTCTGAAATATATATATATTTTTTATATTTGAAAAAGTCAGGCTCAAAAAGCTAAGTTGGGCTTCCCTGGTGGCTCAGTGGTAAAGAATTTGCCTGCCAATGCAAAAGATGCAGGTTGGATCTCTGAGTCAGAAAGATCTCCTAGAGAAGAAAATGGCAACCCACTCTAGTATTCTTACCTGAGAAAGTCCCTGGACAGAGGAGACTGATGAGCTAGAGTCCATGGTGTCACAAAAAGAGTTGAACATGACTTAGTGACTAAACAGCAACAACATGAGTTAAATTTAAATTGAGTAGCTGGCATTTGAATCTATAAATTATATATAGTTCTTAACATCACAAAGATACATATACGTGTGTGTGTGTGTGTGTGTGTGTGTGTAAATTAATATGGTAGTTTGAACTAGGACAACAAAAAGAGGAAATAAGAAACTAATAGAAAGAAGGAAAGTGTAGATTTATAGTGAAGTGAGTGTGGGAAAAGACAGAAAATTTTATAAGCTCTTTTGAAAAATTTGAGAAGTTTTGAAAACCAACTGAGTGATCGTATGGTCATGTTACTATTTGGAACCTACAAAAGCAAAATACCAAAGCATCCCACATGTACTGTTGAACTAATTAGATAATGTTAGAGATGCACACTGAGCTCCTTAGAGAAAGGTCTTGGAATGCAACATATTAAAAGCAAGTGCACTGAGGCTCATTTGGTCCCTAACACGATTGATGGGAATATAGAATATCTCACATTTGCAAAGCAAGAATGGTAAACAGACACTAGAAAAAGATAGAATCTAATACAGAGAGCATTTTTCTTTTATGGACATTCTACATTTGTAGCTAGACCTATAAATCTCACAGATAAAACCCAGAAAAAAATATGGAAAATCAGTTCTTGTGAACTAACCCAGCTAAAAAGATTAAGAAAATAAGATCTAAAATATGTATACAAAAATTGAAGGAAGAAAGAAATTGAAAGTCAAGACTTGGTAGCTGATGGGAATCTGAGCCTTCCAGATCAGTGAGCTTAGTTTGAATCAGAGTTGTGCACTGGAAGAAATTTTATTTCTTAGTTTACACTTACTTTTGAAATGAAAGGATTCGTAAACTAAAATATTCAGAGAAAGTAGGATTGGGTAAAGGGAAATCTGTGCTGTTTATGTTTAGATTTGGGGCAGTAGACATTTTCATAAAAAGAAATATGTCCTCAAATTACATAGGTCAGAAAAAATATATAAAATGCACTTGCTTCAACATGAATGATATTTTAACACCTAAATTGCTTAAAACCATTACTGTGTGTGTGTATAATACATACATATGTGCATATATATATATTTATATAGCTATATGAGTTTTATATGTATATATATGAATACATAGAGGGGAAGGAAATGGCAACCTACTCCAGTGTTCTTGCTTGGAGAATCCTAGGGACGAGGGAGCCTGGTGGGCTGCCGTCTCTGGGGTCGCACAGAGTTGGACACGACTGAAGCTACTTAACAGCATAAGATAGTGTGCTTCTGAAACAAATCAGCTCCATGGTTTCCCTGGTGGCTCAGAGGTTAAAGCATCTGCCTGCAGTGCAGAAGACCTGGGTTCAATCCCTGGATTGGGGAGATCCCCTGGGGAAGGAAATGGCAGCCCACTCCATTATTCTTGCCTGGAGAATCCCATGGACGGAGGGGCCTGGTGGGCTACAGTCCACGGAGCCGCAAAGAGTCAGACACGACTAAGTGACTTCACTCACTCACTCACATTCCTCATATAATTATTATTGGTTTTGTAGACTAGGGGTGCCAAGTTTAACAAATACAAATATAAGACATCCATTTATATTTGAATTTATATTATATAACAACTTTCTGAGTGACTTTACTTTCACTTTTCACTTTCATGCATTGGAGAAGGAAACGGCAACCCACTACAGTGTTCTTACCTGAAGAATCCCAGGGATGGAGGAACTGGTGTGCTGCCATCTATGGGGTCGCACAGAGTTGAGCACAACTGAAGCGACAGCAGCAGCAGCAGCAGCAATTATTACATGGGATATTCTTACAGAAAGACATTATTTTTGTTTATCTGAAATTTGAATTTAACTGTTATCCTGAATTATCTGACACCCCATGATAAACACTTGACTGACACAAATGCAGGGGAAGGGTATTTTTCAGTGTTCACAAATAAAAATAAAAAAAACTTTCAGAAAAAAATATGTTGCATCTGTTCATTTCTAATTGACATAAATGCTCCTTTAAAAAAGAGACACCAAAAAGGCCCTTTTCTAAAAAATAGTCAACTGAAATTAGTTCAGATCCTCAGGTATAAATATAAAATAATAATATTTCTCAGGAATCTGATTCAACATGCTGTTGCTGCTGCTAAGTCACTTCAGTCGTGTCCGACTCTGTGCGACCCCATGGATGGCAGCCTATCAGGCTCCCCTGTCCCTGGGATTCTCCAGGCAAGAACACTGGAGTGGGTTGCCATTTCATTCTCCAATGCATGAAAGTGAAAATTGAAAGAGAAGTCATTCAGTCATGTCCGACTCTTCACCGACTCCATGGACTGCAGCCAACCAGGCTCCTCCGTCCATGAGATTTTCCAGGCAAGAGTATTAGAGTAGGGTGTTCTTGCATTCTCCACTGATTCAACATAAGCCCTCTTTAAAAACTATGATTCAACCAAATTGTGTGTAGATCAATATCTTACTAAGTAAATACTAAGCCACAAATCACATAGAATTTACAGTATAGTGCTTATGTTTTTTTCTTACATGTAGAAATATTAACTTATACTAAGTCTGTCTTAACGGTTTGATCATGCCTGGACCTATACAGAAAACTTGCAGAAATAGTATTTTTTAAACAATTTGAATGTGTACAGTGGAGCTAAGGAAAGGAGATAGGCTTTGTCCCCTTGGAGATGCAGATATAACTGAATGTATATCAGGGTATATATTTGTGGACTGGGCCACCTCTACTTACTTTACTGGGATGCTGTGGAATCTCCTTCAGGAGGGTTTATTCTAAGAGGATAAAAAAATATGTGGGACAACACAGCTTTCAAGAGATTTTGAGCAATGCTTCTTAGCTGTTACCTTGTGCAGAATGACCTGAGCCATTTCCAACAGTAACAGTTATTAAAATTCTCGCTGGAAATATTGTTAACCTTGAACAGTAAGAAGTAAATAAGGACCATATATGTAGTCTCCCTATTTTTCCCTTTCCTCTCCTTTCCAACTATATGGAGTGGAACTAAGTCACAGACTGAATTTTGCTACCCATACAAACATCTATTAGCAAGTAGGCATAGAAATATCCAAACATTTTCTGTAATCTCAGTTCTCTGTCCTTTTATGTGTTATGAGTACCTAGAATGAAAGTTTCACCAGAGGCAGGTACATTAACATCCTTCAGGCACAATACATCTAAACTTATAGCCAGGGTCAGGCAGTAGAATTCTCTAGTAAATGTCTGTAAATGAGTTGGACTGAATCCTAATTTAGGAGATTCATTCCAAAGAGCATTGGCCATCTCCTTTCCATGCAAAGGACAATTCTGTTTAAACCTACAAAAAATAATTTGTAAAATCAATTATGCTGATGACTAAAGTTTCTGCTTGGTTAGAAACAAAGATTGCTGAGGCTCTTTTGTAGCATTTTGTGAAATGGAAGCACCCAGTTCGTTTAAAGTAGTTGAGCTTTTATCAAACTACTAAAAAGATTTAGATGAAAAATATGTCTGAAGATGTCTACTGAGGAATTCTGAAGCAAATTTCAGTAACTGTGATACTCCTGATCTAGTCTTGAAAACTGAAATTGACAAAACCACATGGTCTGAACAGCATGCCACTGACATAACTTGCTGGTGCTGTGAAGTCACTTCAGTAGTGTATGACTCTGTGTGACCCCATAGACGGCAGCCCACCAGGCTCTGCCGTCCCTGGGATTCTCCAGGCAAGAACTCTGAAGTGCACTGTCATTTCCTTCTCCAGTGCACGAAAGTGAAAATTGAAAGGGAAGTCGGTCAGTTGTGTCTCTTCGGGCTACCAGGCTCCTCCATCCATGGGGTTTTCTAGGCAAGAGTACTGGAGTGGGTTGCCATTGCCTTCTCTGAACATAACGTGAGGAGAACCATTTTCTGACTTTTTCAGGCCAGTGCTCAGGTTCTCCGCTTTGTGGATCTTGGAGGAGAACTGATTTTCACAAAAGAGCAAAATAATATTCCTTAATAATTAGAGGACTGTTGGGACTTCCCTGAAGGTCTAGTGGTTAAGATTTCAAGCTCCCAATGGAGTAAAAACTTTTCACCTGCCAGTAATTTGCTAATTATTGTAGACTGAACAAAAATAAGAAAATTTAAATTATTATAATGCTCTCCATGGGAGAAGTATGCATATATTTCTGAATACCGTTTGATCATAAGAATCGTCAAATGCTACAAATGGGATAAACATTTGATTATTACTGGTTGCAATCATTCTAATTATGGAGATATCCTATGATGCTTTCCATTCCTATACATATATTAATAACAAAGTCAACAAAGGAAATTTACAAATAAATTAGGTATAATTATCTTCTAGATAATTATTTTTACATTTGATATATCTCCCAAGCAAAACGTACTCTTAGGCGGTTCTTTGATTTAAAAACACACAATCCAAATACTGAGAACACCAGAGAATTCCTGAATCCAGGGAACATTAATTGATAAGAGTTCATCAAATGCCTCCATACTTACACTGAAACCAAGCACCACCCAAGAGCTAACAAGCTCCAGAGCAAGACATATCATGCAAATTCTCTAGAAACACAGGAACATAACCCTGAGCCTCAATATAGAGGCTGACCAAAGTCACACTCACTGACATCTCAAAACGTATTACTAGACACTTCATTGCACTCCAGAAAGAAGAAATCCAGCTCACCCACTAGAACACCATCAGAAGCTTCCTTAACCAGAAAATCTTGACAAGCCAACCAATCCAACCACACCCACAGTGAGGAACCTCCCCACTAAAGAGAACGCCATAAACTGCCAGAATATAGAAAGGCCACCCCAAACACAGCAATATAAACAAGATAAAAAGATAGAGAAATACCCAGCAGGTAAAGAACAGGATAAATGCACACCAAATCAAACAAAAGAGGAAGAGATAGGGAATCTATCTGATAAAGAATTCCAAATAATGACAGTGAAAATGATCCACAATCTTGAAAACAAATTGGAGTTACATAAAAATAGCCTGGAGACAAGGATCACGAAGATGCAAAAAGGTTTGACAAGGATCTAGAAGAAATAAAAAAGAGTCAATAAATAATGAATAATGCAATAAATGGATCAAAAACACGCTGGAGGGAAATAAGAGTAGAATAACTGAGGCAGAAGAAAGGATAAGTGAGGTAGAAGATAGAATGGTAAAAATAAATGAAACAGAGAAGAAAAAAAAAGAATTAAAAGAAATGAGGACAACCTCAGAGGCCTCTGGAGCAATGTTAAACGCCCCAATACATTCAAATTATAGGAGTCCCAAGAGAACACAAAAAGAAAGACAGTGAGAAAATACTTGAGGAGATCATAGTTGAAAACTTCCCTAGAATGGGGAAGGAAATAATCATCCAAGTCCAAGAAACCCAGAAAGTCCAAAACAAGATAAACCCAAGGCGAAACACCCCAAGACACATATTAATCAAATTAACAAAGATCAAACACAAAGAACAAATATTAAAAGCAGCAAGAAAAAAAAAAAAAGTCCAGACAAGAGGATTCCCATAGGGATAACAGATGATCTTTCAATAGAAACTCTTCAGGCCAGAAGGGAATGGCAAGACATACTTAAAGTGATGAAAGAAAATAACCTACAGCCCAGATTACTGTACCCAGCAAGGATCACATTCAAATATGAAGGAAAAATCAAAAGTTTTACAGACAAGCAAAAGCTGAGAAAATTCAGCACCAGCAAACCAACTCTCCAAAAAATGCTAAAGGATCTTCTCTAGACAAGAAACACAGAAAAGATATATAAACTGGAACCCAAACCAAAAAGTAAATGGCAATGAGATCATTCACTTCAGTTCAGTCACTCAGTCGTGTTCAACTCTCTGCAACCCCATGAATCACAGCAAGCCAGGCCTCCATGTCTATCACCAACTCCTGGAGTTCATTCAGACTCACGTCTATTGAGTCAGTGATGCCATCCAGTCATCTCATCCTCTGTCGTCCCCTTCTTCTGCCCCCTGTCCCTCCCAGCATCAGAGGGTTTTCAAATGAGTCAACTCTTCACATCAAGTGGACAAACTACAGGAGTTTCAGCTTTAGCATCAGTCCTTCCAAAGAACAAACAGGACTGATCTCCTTTAGAATGGACTAGTTGGATCTTCTTGCAGTCCAAGGGACTCTCAAGAGTCTTCTCCAACACCACAGTTCAAAAGCATCAATTCTTCAGCGATCAGCTTTCTTCACAGTCCAACTCGCACATCCATACATGACCACAGGAAAAACCATAGCCTTGACTAGGTGAACCTTTGTTGAAAAAATAATGTCTCTGCTTTTTAATAAGCTGTCTAGGTTGGTCATTACTTTACTTTCAAGCAGTAAGTGTCTTTAATTTCATGGCTCCAGACACTATCTGCAGTGATTTTGGAGCCCTTCAAAATAAAGTCAGCCACTGTTTCCCCATGTATTTCCCATGAAGTGATGGAGCCAGATGCCATATTTGTTTTCTGAATGTTGAGCTTTAAGCCAACTTTTTCACTCCCTTCTTTCACCTTCATTAAGAGTGTCTTTAGTTCTTCTTCACTATCTGCTATAAGAATGGTGTCATCTGCATATCTGAGGTTACTGATATTTCTCCAGGCAATCTTGATTCCAGCTTGTGCTTCCTCCAGCCTAGCATTTCTCATGATGTACTCTGCATATAAGTTAAATAAGCAGGGTGACAATATACAGGCTTGACGTACTCCTTTTCCTACTTTGAACCAGTCTGTTGTTTCATGTCCAGTTCTAACTGCTGCTTCCTGACCTGCATAGAGGTTTCTCAAGAGGCAGGTCATGTGGTCTGGTATTCCCATCTCTTTCAGAATTTTCCACAGTTTATTGTGATCCACACAGTCAAAGGCTTAGGCATAATCAATAAAGCAGAAATACATGTTTCTCAGGAACTCTTTTGCTTTTTCGTTGATCCAGCAAATGTTGGCAATGATCTCTGGCACCTCTGCCTTTTCTAAAACCAGCTTGAACATCTGGAAGTTCACAGTTCATTTATTGCTGATGCCTGGCTTGGAAAACTTTTCATGTTACTTTACTAGTGTGTGAGATGAATGCAATTGAGCAGTAGTTTGAGCATTCTTTGGCATTACCTTTCTTTGGGACTGGAATGAAAACTGACCTTTTCCAGTCCTGTGGCCACTACTGAGTTTTCCAAATTTTCTGGCATATTGAGTGTAGCAGTTTCACAACATCATATTTAAGATATAAAATAGCTCAACTGGAATTCCATCACCTCTAGTAGCTTTGTCCATAGTGATACTTCTTAAGGTCACTTGACTTCACATTCCAGAATGTCTGGCTCTAGGTCAAATTAGAGACACCAAGGGAACATTTCATGGAAAAATATGCTCAATAAAGGACAGAAATGGTATGGACCTAACAGAAGCAGAAGATATTAAGAGGTGGCAAGGATACACAGAAGAACTGTACATAAAAGATCTTCATGACCCAGATAATCATGATGATGTGATAACAC
>SJYC01111260.1:0-27675 GCA_006408675.1 Madoqua kirkii | reverse complement strand
GTGAGATAAGCATTAATAGATTAGTTGATCTTTAAAAAGATGAAAATTTGAGAAATCATTTCACCTCTTTATTTACTTTATTGAGCTTTTCATAGTTTAGCGAGTGTAGAAGGCAGAATTTTAAGATGGTCCCTCAAGATTCATACCGGGTACAAACTTTCTCCTAGTTATTCAGTCAAGTGTTAATTTAGGTGTAGCTTGAAGGATTTTGTAGAAAACTAATGTTCTAAAACAGCTGACCTTTTAAGACAGGGAAATTACCTGAGTTGGCCTGAGTGGCCTGACCTAATTAGATGGAACTCCTTAAAGGTAGTTTTCTCTGGCCAGGCACAGTGATATGTGTGTTAGTGATATATGTGCTTAGTCACTAAGTCATGTCCGACTCTGTAACTCCATGGACTGTAGCCTACCAGGCTTGTCTGTCCATGTATTTTTGTTTGTTTTTTTTCAGTCAAAAATACTGGAATGGTTTGCCATTTCCTTCTCCAGAGGATCTGACTTACCCAGGGATCAAAACCACATCTCCTGTGTCTCTTGCTTTGCAGGAAGTTCTTTACCTGCTTAGCCATCCAAGAAGGCCAGGCACAGTAGTAGATCTCAAAAATTGGACTCTGGCTGACATGAGAGAAAACATTCATGTTGTGAACTGCCTACAGGATCACATAGTAAGGAATTAAAGATTGTTTCTTGATGCTGAGTAATCCCTAGCTTAGAACTAGCAGAAAAATGGAAATTTGAATCCTACAACCACAAGGAAGTTAATTCTGTGAATACTCATTAAGGTTGGAAGAGGACCAAAAGCCCCAGATGATAACTATAGCCTTGTCCTTGATTTCAAACACTGAGGTTATCAAGAGGACGTGACTGCCAAGTGACTCCAAGACTGCCAGTTGCACCAAAGGAGGGCAATCAAAGTATTCTCACCTCTTCCCCTACCCTGCTCACCATCCCAAAGAAAGAACTGTTTTCATGGATATAGCCTTGAGAGAACCATGTATTGTTAAGATCATCTAGAATGAATACACGAATGAACTCAGTTAAACTTTAAACTTTTAAACTTTTTAAAATTCTGGTAGGTGGGGAAAGAGATCTACTCACCTTGGAACCATACAAAACAAGCCTCAGATGTAAATTCCCTTGCTCAGATGTAAATTCCCTTGCTCAGGTGTAAATTCTCTCACATATAAATTCCCTCAGATGTAAATTCCAGTGCTACCTACTAATTTGGACTGGTCTGCCCCTTTCTTAAGCCTCTTATTGCCCTTCATAGATGAGGTTCGGTTTCAGATTTCACCCAAGGAGTGTCCAATGTTTTAAGTCAACAGACATTTGAGCAGAGAATTCAGCCACCCTATACTTAGATTAGTAGCCTACAGAAATCATGAGGTAAAGCTGCACTGCTTTAAAGTCATGATGTAGACTCAATTTCTTCCCTTTCCATGGCATATCTCTATCCTGAATTTTCTTACTCTTATATGACCTAATTGATCAAAAAATAGATGAATCCTCATTTTAGGAACTTAAATGGAAAAGTCATGAGTTTTGGTTTGAGGAGAATTGAAATTGAAATAATTAAATCTATATGAGCTCCAGCTTTCTTGTATTAAAAAAAAAAAAAACTACTAAGATTATTTGGTTTTATTCCTAAAACTCTACCTGTTAATGAACATGGGATTACTCAAAAGATAACACTTTAGCTAAACTGTAACATGAATTAGCTTTAAAATTTTAATTTATTTAATAAATAATACTAAAAATATATATATTCTTGTGGATTCTTCCTTCTTGAATCTGAGATTCATTCATTGTTTTACATCTTACCTTCAGTATCTTAACAGATCATTTATCAGTTCATACCTGCATTGTTGCAATACTTCATATCTCATCTCTAGTTCACACCACATACACTCTATCTATAAATTTATTATTAACTTGAATTCTAAGTGGCCATGAACACCTGTAATATGATAGGAAATATTGCATAAATGCATACAATTATTATGAGGAAAAATGTTTCTGAACCTCCAAGGAAAACACAGAATTTCAAACGAGTTCTTAACCTAAAACTTAACAGTAAATTCTACCTTCCTAAAATATTATTTGTAATGCCATTTCTCTGATCTAAAATATGAGCATTTTCTCATTGCTAACAGGTTAAAGATTTTGGGCTCACTTTCTTTTCAGCCTCACTATGACTTCTCATGACATATATGTTCTCAGGTCTCATTTCCCTCCAACTTGGAACCATGTATGATTTCAGACTTGTTGCCTTCCACAGCTTTATTGTGATTAACCTCTTGAGCCTGCTACTAAATTCTTATTGATAATATTGTGTTTTAATTTGATAAATGTTTGTTGAGTTTTATTATGTTTCAGGGATTGTGAGAATCATTTTTCTCTTCTGTTCAGTTTCTCTCCCCATATTTACCAGTATGTCCAAAGTCAATACCTGTCTTACAGTCTTGCTTTTCATATACTTCTTAATACAAATTCTTCAAAATTAATCAAAATTCTTTTTCTTCAGTCCTTTTTATTAATTTCAAACTCACACATTATTCAGGGTTCAATTAATAATTTATTTCTGTTTTATTATTTTGTTCTATTCATTATCTTCCTCTAAATTTGTGGAACATTTATAGTTAATTCTGTCTTAACATGATAGAATCTTATTTTGCACTGTTGCTTTTATATATATTAATATAGTTTCTTTCACCGTAAAATAAAAAGAATCCTCATGGCCCACTGTTTATTTATCTTTTATTTCTTCAGATATCATTAGATAGATATCATTAAAGTTAGTTCCTTCTTTCTCCATACATTAAAAAAGTCAATAAGAAATCTATTTGATTAAACTTAACTCATGAACTATAGAGGTAGTATTCAGAGTGACTAACAGCATGAAATTTTGTTTAAATATCAAGACAACTTGGATTTAAATACTTTCTCCTAATTTGGGGGGGTTTGAGCTTGAACAAGCTTCTGAATAAATAGATGTATTAATTTGTTCATTTATAGAGTTTAAGAATAAACACTAGTTTTATTATATGATTTATAAAGTTAGTGTCTATAAAGAATTCTGTAAGCATCACTCTGCATATGGCCCAACAATGATTTTACAGAGTTCAGTTGGTTAGTTTGCATAGAAGCTGCTCTCAGACAGTTTTAAGTTCAGTCACTCAGTTGTGTCTGACTATTAGCCACCCTATGGACTGCAGCATGCCAGGCCTCCCTGTCCATCACCAACTCTATATTTATAAAGTTAGTGTCTATAAAGAATTCTGTAAGCATCACTCTGCATATGGCCCAACAATGATTTTACAGAGTTCAGTTGGTTAGTTTGCATAGAAGCTGCTCTCAGACAGTTTTAAGTTCAGTCACTCAGTTGTGTCTGACTATTAGCCACCCTATGGACTGCAGCATGCCAGGCCTCCCTGTCCATCACCAACTCTAAGATTGTGCTCAAACTCATGTCCATCGAGTTGGTGATGCCATCCAACCATCTCACCACTTATTGTCCCCTTCTCCTCCCACCTTCAATCTTTCCCAGAATCAGGGTCTTTTCCAGTGAGTCAGTTCTTCACATCAGGTGGCCAAAGTATTGGAGTTCAGCTTCAGTATCAGTCCTTCCAATGCATATTCAAGACTGATTTCCTTTTAGATTGATTCGCTGAATCTCCTTGCAGTCCAGGGGACTCTCAAGAGTCTTCTCCAACACCACAGTTCAAAAGCATCACTTCTTGGGTGCTCAGGTTTCCTTATAGTCCGACTCTAACATCCATACATGACTACTGGAAAAACCACAGCTTTAACTAGATGGGACATTTGTAAGCAAAGTAATATGTCTGCTTTTTAATACAATGTCTAGGTTGTTCATAGCTTTTCTTCCAAGGTGCAGTGTCTTTTAATTTCATGGCTGCAGTCACCATCTACAGTGATTTTGGGGCCCCTCCAAAATAAAGTCTGTTAGTTTCCACTGTTTCCCTATCTATTTGCCATGAAGTGATGGGACCAAATGCCACAATCTTGGTTTTCTGAATGTTGAATTTTAAATCAATTTTTTTCACTCTCATCTTTCACTTTCATCAAGAGGCTCTTTAGTTCTTAGATTTCTGCCACAAGGGTGGTGTCATCTGCATATCTGAAGTTATGGATATTTCTCCCAGCAATCTTGATTCCAACTTGTGCTTCATACAGTCCAGAATTTCTCATGACATTCTCCACACATAAGTTAAATAAGCAAGGTGACAATATACAGCATTCACGTACTCCTTTCCTGATTTGGAACCAGCTTGTTTTTCCACGTTCAATTCTAACTCTTGCTTCTTGACCTGCATACAGATTTCTCAGGAGGCAGGTCAGGTGGTCTGGTTTTCCCATCTCTTTCAGAATTTTCCACAGTTTGTTGTGATACACATAGTCAAAGACTTTGGCATAGTCAATAAAGCAGAAATAGATGTTTGTTTGTTTGATTGATTGACTGATTTTTGGAACTCTCTTGCTTTTAGGAGGATTCAACGGATGTTTGTAGTTTGATCTCTGGTTCCTCTGCCTTTTCTAAAACCAGCTTGAACATCTGAAAGTTTATGGTGCATATACTATTGAATCCTGTCTTGGAGAATTTTGGGCATTACTTTGCTGGTATGTGAGATGAGTGCAAATCACTGGAAAAGAAGAAAAGTGAAAGGCAAAGGAGAAAAGGAAAGATATGCCCATTTCAATGCAGAGTTCCTAAGAATAGCAAGGATAAATAAGAAAGCCTTCCTCAGTGATCAGTGTAAAGAAACAGAGGAAAACAATAGAATGGGAAAGATTAGAGATCCCTTCAAGAATATTAGAGATCCCAAAGAAGTATTTCATGCAAAAATGGGCTCAATAAAGGAAAAAAATGGTATGGCTTAACAGAAGCAGAAGGTATTAAGAAGAGGTGGCAAGGATACACAGAATTATACAAAAAAAGATATTCATGATCCAGATAATCACTACGGTGTGATCACTTATCTAGAGCCAGACATCCTGGAATGTGATGTCAAGTGGGCCTTAGGAAGAATCACTGCAAATAAAGCTAATGGAAGTGGTAAAATTCCAGTTGAGCTATTTCAAATCCTGAAAGATGATGCTGTGAAAGTGCTGCACTCAATATGCCAGCAAATGTGGAAAACTCAGTGAGTGGCCACAGGACTGGAAAAGGTCTGTTTTCGTTCCAGTCCCAAAGAAAGGCAATGCCAAAGAATGCTCCAACTACCGCACAATTGCACTCATCTCATACTCTAGCAAGGTAATTCTCAAAGTTCTCCAAGCCAGGTTCCTTGCAGACAACATTTCTATAAAAGAACACTCTATCTAACAAGAACAGCCATTCTGATTGCCTTCTAAATCCAGGAGGCTGAGAATCTGAATGACAGCTTTCATTATTAGTACATAGAGTGTTCGCATTTTAGTTATTACCATGTTTGAAGGATACTGTTGATTCCCCTTAATCCCTCTGCATTTTCCATTTCTGGTTCATTAGTTTTGGAGTACATCTAAGATTGTAGCCAAACTGGTTTAAGTTTGGAGGAGATCTTGTAAACCAAATAGAGGATAGCTGTTTTCCTTTAATATAATCCTTTTTGACAGATTACATTTCTACTAGTTCTACCAACACTTATTTTTCCAAGTTCTGTTTTCACACACTGTATGAAATCTATACCCCTAAAGAAGAAAGTATTTAATCATTTGCTAAATACATACTCATATCCACATCATCATCAGGAACACAGTTCGGTTCAGTTCAATTTAGTCACTCAGTTGTGTGAACTCTTTACACTCCATGGACTGAAGCACATCAGGCTTCCCTGTCCATCACCAACTTCTGGATTGTTCTTAAACTCATGTCCGTCGAGTCAGTGATGTCGTCCAATCATCTCATCCTCTGTCATCCCTTTTTCCTACCTTCAATCTTTCCCAGCATCAGGGTCTTTTCCAGTGAGTCAGTTCTTCAAATCAGGTGGCCAAAGTATTGGAATTTTAGCTTCAGCATCAGTCTTTCCAGTGAATATGCAGGACTGATTTCCTTTACAATTGACTGGTTTGATCTTCTTGCAGTCCAAGGGTTTCTCAAGAGTCTTCTCCAACACCACAGTTCAAAAGCATCAATTCTTCAGCACTCAGCTTTCTTTATAGTTCAACTCTCACATCCATGCATGACTACTGCAAAAACCATAGCCTTGACTAGATAGACCTTTGTCAGTAAAGTAATGTTTCTGCTTTTCAATATGCTGTCTAGGTTGGCCATAACTTTTCTTCCAAGAAGCAAGTGTGTTTTAATTTCATGGCTGCAGTCTCCATCTGTGGTAATTTTGAAATCCAAAAAAATAAAGTCTTTCATTTTTTCCATTGATTCCTCATCTATTTGCCATGAAGTCATCAGGAACACATTTATTATTAAATATTTTTTTGATAAAATGTAAGAAGAAAATAAACATTACTTTTAGTTTGGAAAGTATAATTCTAGGAATAAACTGCCATATAATTTCTGCTTTCAGATTAAATATGATTTACAAATAAATATTAATACAAGACTTTGTTGTCATTCAGAACTAAGAATTTTTAATGGTCAAAACCACAAAATCCATTTGTGTTAGTATATTAAAAACCACCTTGTACTGAAAAGGCAGAGTTGAATAAAAAAGGATTAAAAATTCACTGTCATTTTTTTAGTCTTTTGAGCGTTATGACTTATATTACCTTCTTTAATGTTTTAAAGGTGCTATGAGGAAGCTATTTTATATGATCTACAAAGTGGAGAAGTATCAACCATATATTCAAAGTGATACATACAATAAATACTAGAGTTCCCACATGAACTTAGTACATGTCAGTTGAAGTTTTTAAGGAAAAGACCTGTGCTGAACAGTATATAGTTAGATTCTTCTCTGGTTGGAGAGTCACTTTCATTTTTATTACATTACATTGAATAAGTTATTTCCTAAAATGTACCCTGTAGACACAACCTTAAATAGCATATTGCATACACAAAATACAGGCACAATAATACACTTTTTGTTGGAGCTTTAATTCATTATAGCTCCACTAAATAAGAAAATTTTGTAATACCTATTTAAAGACAAAAGTAGTCTAGTCAATTGATTTCAATTTGTCTCTATCACCTTGTAAAACATGACCATATACATATTTGAAAGAGAGAGAATACAGATTTTTGAACATAATTTTAACAGCTTAGAATGAAATCTTATTGATCTTAAGGTGTATGTAATTAGCCCCCCCCAAAATAATACTGCTTGATTGGTTGTGACTTACTTGCATTCTTTCTCATCTTTGTTATCTCACTGCATCTACCTTTCTGCTGGAATGAATATTTGAAAGCGTGGTTCAAACAAAATGTTGAAATTATATCAAATTTAGACATATTTTCTACTATCAAATTTTGAATGGATGCTATTTTCTGTTGATACGCCATTTTCTCCAATATTGAAAGTTGCCTTAACTGAAACCTATATGATCCCTGTGCATGCTCCATTTTTAGCTTCATGGTTGATTAGTTTCATCAGCGCATCTTCTACATCTCTCAAGAGAGTTTTGGGTACAGGAAATGTTGAGAAAATTAACTGTTAACCCTCCAAATTATGACTTTTAATTCTACTAAATATCACCTTGTTCAATGCCTAAGAAACTTACAAATAAAAATCAATGGTTTCTGACACATTTTTGAAAGTTTACCGTTCCCTGAAAAGAACATTAGGAAAACAAACAAACAAAAACTATCAAAGCTTGTGAAAAAGCCAGCTATTTTTTTCCAGTGAATGCCTGCTCTTCAAAATGTACCCTTGAAATCCTTGTTTTCAGATTTGATGTCAGTGAAAAGCATTTTTTTCTACTGATTCAGCAAAAAAAAAATATATATATATATATATATAGTTATTGAATTGTTAAACTAAAAAAACAAAATAGACGGAGAAACAGGAATATAACTAAACACAAAAGAGAGAGATAAAGAATTAGAGACTTGTCATTAATTTCTGAAGATCTTACCCCTTTTAAGTTCAACTTGCTAGTTCAGTTCAGTTCAGCCGCTCAGTCGTGTCCGACTCTTTGTGACTCCATGAATCGCAGCACGCCAGGCCTCCTGTTCATCACCATCTCTCAGAGTTTACTCAGACTCACGTCCATCAAGTCAGTGATGTCATCCAGCCATCTCATCCTTGGTCGTCCCCTTCTCCTCCTGCCCCCAATCCCTTCCAGCATCAGAGTCTTTTCCAATAAGTCAACTCTTCGCATGAGGTGGCCAAAGTACTGAAGTTTCAGCTTTAGCATCATTTCTTCCAAAGAAATCCCAGGGTGGATCTCCTTCAAAACGGACTGGTTGGCTCTCCTTGCAGTCCAAGGGACTCTCAAGAGTCTTCTCCAACACCACAGTTCAAAAGCATCAATTCTTCGGCACTCAGCTTTTATTGTGATCCACACAGTCAAAGGCTTTAGTTCAGTTCAGTTCAGTTGCTCAGTCATGTCTGCTTCTTTGCGACCGCATGAATCACAGCATGCCAGGCCTCCCTGTTCATCACCATCTCTCAGAGTTGACTAGAACTCACGTTCATTGAGTCAGTGATGTCATCCAGCCATCTCATCCTTGGTCGTCCCCTTCTCCTCCTGCCCCCAATCCCTTCCAGCATCAGAGTCTTTTCCAATAAGTCAACTCTTCGCATGAGGTGGCCAAAGTACTGAAGTTTCAGCTTTAGCATCATTTCTTCCAAAGAAATCCCAGGGTGGATCTCCTTCAAAACGGACTGGTTGGCTCTCCTTGCAGTCCAAGGGACTCTCAAGAGTCTTCTCCAACACCACAGTTCAAAAGCATCAATTCTTCGGCACTCAGCCTTCTTACTAGAAATACTATATATTTTTAAAGAGGTGATTTTGATGCTTTAAGTTTTAATTATGTCAAGTAATGGGTGGGAATACTCAATAAAAAGAAAACATTATTAAAAAAGATTAGAAAAAACAAATTATAGTAATTATCTTTCAGTATTTCCTGATGGCTTGAATTTTTTATCTAAGACAAAAGAAAAAAATTAAATTTTGAAAATGAGGCAGAAGCTTTCTTTAAATCTGAACTAGTAGGAGAAAATGTCCTTCTTCCATTCTAACTTCTACAATGAGGGCAGGAAGTTGTGGATGCTGTTGAGAAAGACCTTAAAGACAAGATTCCCAAACCTGCTGCTGCTTCTGCTTCTGCTAAGTCACTTCAGTCATGTCAGACTCTTCGTGACCCCATGAACTGCAGCCCACCAGGCTCCTCCATCCATAGGATTTTCCAGGCAAGAGTACTGGAGTGGGGTGCCATGGCCTTCTCCCTCCCAAACCTGAGTCCTAATGAGATTTACTATGCAGCTTGGTAATGAGAAAGATGACTGAAATCAGCTGGGAGTTCGAGCACTCCTTTATATTCCTCTTCTCCTTGATTTCTTAGAGAGGGCTTTTGCAAAATGATATATATATATTTTTTTTTGTAGTGTAAAGTAGCATTAGTTTGGTATTCACTGAAACATGATAGATTTATAGACTCTTTATCTCACTGTTTTTTTTATCTATAAGGAAAGGATAAAGTAATAACCTCTTAAGACAACTGGGAAGATATTTTTAAGGTGGTGTATAAGCCAATTCCATCTAAGGAAACATCAACTTCTCTCAAAATGTTTGAGTAGAAGTTTGTCACACTGATAATGGAAGAGCTTAATCCCTGGACCAGAAAAATCCCCTGGAGTAGGAAGTGGCAACTCACTCTAATATTCTTGACTGGGAAATCCCATGGGCAGAGGAGCTTGGTGAACTATTGTCCAAGATGTCACAAAAAGTTGGACATGACTGAACAACTAAGCACACACACATATATCAGTCAGGTTCCATCTAAGGGAATACAAATTTATCTAAAAATATCTGAAATAGAAGGTGCTGGGGTCTCACCCCAGTGGAGCCAGGGTAATTCGAAGGTGGGGACAGAGTAGGCGTCCTAGAAAAAAAGCTATTTAATTACAGATATATAGAGAGATTAGAAACGAATAGTGTAGTAGGAAATATTAGTGGAGAAAAAGAAGGCTAAATAACTTGATTTACGTGGAATACCAGTCACCATCAATGTAGGCCACAGGCGTCTTTCCATTCTCCCGAAGGAGAGGAGGCACTGAGGCCTTCCTGGTTCGATCTTAGAAGCCCTGGCAAAGTTAGTAGGCTTGGTGCGTACCCCCATACCAGATGGGAATTCAGTCAGGAAAGCGGGGAGCAAGAAAGAAACGACACAAAGGAATCAGTCTTTCCAGAAACTGATCCCATTTTTTTATTTTTAGATTTGCTATATACCTTTTGTTACACATAGGGATGAATACAGAGTCACGTAGGGGTCAGCAGTCCTGACTTTTATCAAAATCAGGTGCTTCACATCAAATAAAAGGTCTTAGAGATTTTACATCATCTTTAAGCCATTTCTGCCTGCTGACATTTACATTTTCTTTCTGATAACCAAAAAACATTTTTTCCAAGGGTGTTTTTTCTTAAACCAGGCACCGCCCTCCAAATAAAGTTGCATTCCTATAGGGTGAGGGTATAGTGAGTTACAATCAAGAAAGGAATTTATTTAACCCAAGGTTAACATGATTGATCTTAAAGGTTAATACTTATTTCTCCTATATGCTAGTTATATTTATTATAAAGGCAGGGAATATGGAGATTTAGCAGCAAAACATCAGCCCAACAAATGAAAATCCTTTCACCAATGTTCCCCTTTAGATCTGTTTAGTCTTAAGATAGTGATAAAGTTACATTTTTACCTAGCAAGGACACAGTGATTTATAACAAACTACAGTGGTCTATAACAAAAGAGAAAATTCATTAACTCAAAAAGTCTAGCATTGCTAACCTCAAAATCTACTATATTTCCTTTTCTATATCCTAAAAACATTGATTAATATATTCCCAGGTGCCTAAGGATATGGAGGCCTGGCGGCAATCATTGACTCAATAATGAGAAAAGCCCTATGCTAATACTCCAAACTCTCTGTGCTGTTTATGGTTGAGAGGTTGTCACACAAGCTCATCTGTCAGCAGTGAGGTTTGACCTGAGACACTCTTGTCCCACCCAGGGCAGGGAATTAGCAGCAATTATTGACACTATAAATAAAAAAGCCCTTCACCAATATAATTCCCAACCAACCCACTATACTAATAATTTCTAACTTTCCAAACGAATTTGTCTTTAGCAAGTCCAAAACATCTCATGCCTCTCACAGTTGGGGGGTTGTAAACAATCACATGTGGCCAGATGAACCTATACAGGCAGGCTAGATAACCTTCAGAGTTTGTAAGCTGAAACACTCTTGTCATACCCAGGAATTTTTATTAACTTGGAGCTGCAAGTTAACTACTTCTCCGAGAGAAATGGTTATGGGGGAGAGCCCCCCGTAAAGTGCTCTGGTTTGGGGGGTAGATGTTCAGGAATAGGCGATTTCCTGAGGCTTGATCACACCTTTGCGTATGTCAAGCTTCCTTCCTCATGACTTTGCCAGGGGTGGAATTCCTTACACTGGCCCCCGACAAGAAGGAGTTTGTCAGACTGGTAATGGAAGAGCTATAAGATCAAACTGGGGATGGTGAAACACTAGTAATAGCAGGAGACACTACAAGCTCCAAGCGTTTTGTATTATAAAGTCAAGAAGTGGTGACACTGGCACCCAGAAAACCAGTGAACCATTTAGAGACCATTTTGTCAGAGCTGAAAGGAGAATATGGAGCCTTTCAGAGAAAGGAGGAGAAATATCCTGAATTCTCCCTTAGGTCCACCCTCTAATCCAGCACCACTGCTTCCTGATTAATTTAACTTCTACAGGAACTTGAACAAAACAGCCTATAACGTCAGCCCCAAGTTATACAATGCCAAGCAACAAAACAGGTAAGAAATGGATCTGAGAAAAAAAAAATTGATTCATGTTTCACACATGCACATGGTAAATGGTGTATCTCTGATATGTCATTCATTTTTAATGTTAAGAAAAAGTAAAGACATTTTTGCTAATAGAAGTGAGCTTAATTTTGATGGAATGAGATCTTTAACTACACACCTATAAACTCTATTACATTTCTACAATTTTTATCTTTTGCTTCATTAATGTTACTCTTGGGAGAGACCACAGTTAACAATAATGAAAGGAAACGCCAGGAAAATGAACTAATTTAGCATTTTTTTTCTGATTCCAAATTATTAAAATATTCACTGATATTCAAAGACAACTGTTTGAAAACAATTGATAAACATACATAAACTGTGTAGGAATCACCAGTGGTATCAGATGTCAGATCTTAGAGGAGACTAATTCTACAAAGGCAAATTTAAGTTGAAACTGACCCCAACATCATTTTCCCAGCTCTATGTCTTGCTACTTCCCAGGACTCTTCCAGACCTTCCTCTTATCTTCATCCTCACCATTACCCAATGATTTCCCCCGACTCAGTATTTTGCCTGCAGTGATCCCTTTGTGGAAATTGTTAAACATCTCTTTATACCTGCCAAAAGTAACAGGGTTTATAAAGTCTACCCAGATGTCCCTCCATACAAAATGAATTGTTCTTTCCATTTAGTTATAATTGTATCTGCTATATTTCTATTATGCTACTTATCACATTTCATTGTAGTTATCTAGATACTTATCTGTTTCCTCTGATATGATATAAATCTTAAAATTAGAGATAACATTTTATGCTTGCCTATATCCTCAGCCCTCTGCATAGTAACTGGATTTTTTGTACTCACTCAATGAATACTTATTAAAATGACTTCTTTTTAAATTTTAACTTTGGCCCATAAAAGTACACAAAAGCAAAGCATAGTTTCAGTTCAGTTCAGTCACTCAATATTGTCCAACTGTTTGAGGCTCTATGGACTGAAGCACACCAGGCCTCCCTGTCCATCACCAACTCCTGGGAGTTCACCCAAACCCATGTCCCTCGGGTCAGTGATGCCATCCAACCATCTCATCCTCTGTTGTCCCCTTCTCCTCCTACCCTCAATCTTTCCTAGCATCAGGGTCTTTTCAAATGAGTTAGCTCTTCACATCAGGTGGCCAAAGTATTGGAAATTCAACTTCAGCATCAGTTCTTCCACTGAACACCCAGGACTGATCTCCTTTAAGATGGACTGGTTGGATCTCCTTGCAGTCCAAGGAACTCTCAAGAGTCTTCTCTAGCACCAAAGTTCAAAAACATCAATTATTCAGTCCTCAGCTTTCTTCACAGTCCAACTCCCATATCCATACACAACTACTAGAAAAACCATAGCCTTGACTAAACAAAATTACTATTTGCTAACAAATCCATCCTAAAAGAGATCAGTCCTGAGTGTTCGTTGGAAGGACTGATGTTGAAGCTGAAACTCCAATACTTTGGCCACCTGATTCGAAGAGCTGACTCATTTGAAAAAACCCTGATGCTGGCAAAGACTGAAGGTGTGAGGAGAAGGGGGTAGAAGAGCATGAGATGGTTGAATGGCATCACCAATTCTATGGACATCAGTTTGGATAACCTTCTGGAGGTTTTGATGGACAAGGAGGCCTGGCATGCTGAGGTCTATGGGGTTGCAAAGAGTTGGACACAACTGAGCGACTGAACTGAACTGAACTGATACTGTCTGAGAAACTACCTGAATTAGTTAATTCATATTTTATATTTTATGTTATGACCTTAATCTATACATCCTATTAAAATGTTATTCCATGGACAGTCATTTAGCTCTCAATCTCCCCTAAGCAAATTTGTTATGCACCCCAATCCTTCTATTTTGATATTCATCTAAGTACATTTTCTCCTTTGCACAAACGGATAACCCTCTGTTTTACCCCCAAGGCATATTCAAGCTTGAAAAAGGCTGTAGTAATCCAAAAAGAGAAGTGCATGCTGTTCATTCCAGCAAACCATGACTATCAAAGAGAATGCCAAAGGGCATTATTCATTTAAAAATGAATTAACAAGGCTTTCTGCAATTTTGCTGCAGATTTTTCTTTTACAGAAGACTAAAAGAATGCATGATGCAGTGGATCCAAAAGCAAAAAATACATTCTGTCAACTATTCAAATGCAAATTTGGCTATGCTGAGTGTTCAGTTGACAGCCAGGGTGTTTATATATTGTCTATCATTGTAACTGTGAAGCACTCAGACAATCTAATTAGGTTATTAAAATTACCTGTTTGAGAGACACTAGATTCCCCTGAAAAGCTTCTATATAAAGCTGTTTTGAATGGCAGACAAAGTGCACCAGGATCTTTTATATAAAAGGAACACTTATGGAAAAAATAATGAGACACATAAAACAAGTAAAATAAAAAACAAAACACAGTTTTTATTAGGTCAAAATACACAATTTCTGTTAAATTATTTAATCAAATTGAGATTGTTTCACTTTAGCCCATATTCTATGTTTCAAATTTGTGTCTCTCTCTTATTGTGCATTAGTTGTTTGAACCATTATTGCATTACCAATTAGTGTTGTCTATCACAAATATTTTTACTATGTTCACATCACTCTCCTTTCAGGACTTATGGTTTTGCCACTGTCTGTAATCCTCTCTCCTACAACCATCTCTGGAAGTTTTAAAGGTGCCAAGAAAAAGTGGAAGCACAATTTTAAGAGGATTTGGCATTGCCTGCTGCCTGAATAGCAGAAAGTAAATCTTAGAATGCATCCTTAGCAAGCTAATACCTTATAGTTTCATCTCAGAGATAGTTCTAATTACTTATTTCTATATTGCTCAGTTAAATGAACCTCAAATACAATTTTATTTCTAATAGGATGGACTTCTAGTTCAATCACTCTTGAGGAAATTCTTCTTTCTTTGGTTAATACCACATAAACCATGAATGATATCCATCATCCATATTTTCTAGCTAATTACTGTAACTGATTTATAGACACTGCATCTGGTAACATTCTAGTATTTAAAAAAATTAATTCTTGTCTATCCATTTTTTTCTATTTTTTTAGTGTTAGTTTGTATATATATTCAAATTTATTTTTCTTAAATGTTTTGGAGTTTAGTTGCTTTATGTTGCATTCGTTTCTTTTTTTTAAAATTGGAGTATAGCTGTTTTTTATTAAAGTATTTATTGGAGTACTTTTGTTGTTGTTGTTTTTATTGGAGTATTTTTACTTCCCTGGTAGTTCAGATGGTGGGGAAACTGCCCGTATTCTTGTCTATCCATTTTTTTCTATTTTTTTAGTGTTAGTTTGTATATATATTCAAATTTATTTTTCTTAAATGTTTTGGAGTTTAGTTGCTTTATGTTGCATTCGTTTCTTTTTTTTAAAATTGGAGTATAGCTGTTTTTTATTAAAGTATTTATTGGAGTACTTTTGTTGTTGTTGTTTTTATTGGAGTATTTTTACTTCCCTGGTAGTTCAGATGGTGGGGAAACTGCCCGCAGTGCAGGAAACGCAGGTTTAATCCCTGGGTTGGGAAGATCCCCTATAGAAGCAAATTGTGACCCACTCCAGTATTCTTGCCTGGAGAATCCCATGGACAGAGGAGCCTGGCGGGCTATAGTCCATAGGGCCGTCAAGAGTCAGACACTACTGAGTGATTAATGCTTCACCCTATAATTGAGATGGTTCCTTTCATGCATAGTCTAGATAAGGTGAAAATAAAGACTTGTCTGCCTACCAGATTTTAAAAAGTCAGCAACAAGTTGAAAAATAAAAATATATATTGTGAAAAATAAAAGTACCTATATAATTTGGACCAAAACCCTAATATGATATAAGCATATTTGGGTAAGGGACTTCCCTGGCAGTCCAGTGGTTGAGAACTCTTCCTACAATGCAGGGAATGTGGTTTAGATCCCTAGTCCAGGAGCTCAGATCCATATACAGTGAGGCAACTAAGCTTGTGTGCCACAACTACCGAGCCCACTTGCCCTGGAGCCCATGTGCCACAACTGCAGAGCTCATGTGCTACAGAGAAACCTGTGCACTGCAATGAAGAGCCCATGTGCCAATACTAAGACCTTACAAAGCCAAAATTAAATAAATAGGTAATAATTAAAAACAAAGACTTCAGGTCTTTAAAAACAATTAAAAAGTACAATTTGGATAAGAAAATTCCAACATCAAGGGTTTATTTTCTACATGAAGTTGGTGGTATTATCTCAGTACAATAAATATACAGAATGATGAGTATTTGGAATTAAATAGTGTGAAAATAACTGGAATAAATATTTTGGATTTAGTGTTCCCATGAGTAAATTAAATTCAGGCATCATTCTATATAAGAAAAACATTAATAATTTGAGCAGTTCTCATAGCGTAAGGCTAACATTTATGTTTCACAATTTTCATAGAAAAGGTATATTAATTAAACAAAGTTTAAGCAACACAGATTAACAGAAATATTTAACTCACTTAAAGAAATGTTCTTAACTAGTAGGCAATCTGAAGGCTGATCATCAGAGCAACAGCCTTTCATAGGGCCTAATCTAGTTTTTCAGACATATCTCTTTTAGAACCCTACACGTACATCCTGTGTTTCAGCCAACATGGAATACTATTCAGGACACAACATGCAGCTAGTGATGTTTGCCTTTTCAACCTTGCCATTTTCTCTACCTACAATTACATCCTTGCTATGTGCTAGACACTACTGAATAATTTTATATTTCAAGATACTTTAAAAGTTATGCTTTTATTATTAAAAACATATCCAGAAAAGATGAAAAGTCTAACTCAGTATTCATGGAAGCAATATTTATAATATCCAAGACACAGAGGCAGCATAAATTTCCATCAACAGATGAATGGAAAAAGAAGATATGGTATATATATATATATATATATATATATATACCACAGAATATTATTCAACCATAGAAAGGATGAAATAATGCTATTTGCTGCAACATGAATGGACCTAGATATTATTATACTAAGTGAAGTAAGTCAGACAAAAATAAATATATGATATCACTTATATATGGAATCTAAACAATAATATAAATAATTTAATGACAAAGCAAATATAGACTAACAGACATAAACAACAAACTTATGGTTACCAAAGAAGAATGGGCAAGGGAAGAATAAATGTAGGAGTCTGTAATTAACAGATGAACAGTACTATATAAAAATGGATAAACAATGATTTATTGTATGGCAATGGGAACGATATTTAATACCTTATAATAACCTACAATGAAAAAAATATGAAAAATAAAATATATGTATATATAAAACTGAATCACTTTGCTATATACCTGAAACTGACACAACCTGAAAAGTCAACTATATTTTGATAAAAAATTTAATAAAAGGGTACCCACAGCAATTAAAATCACAAAGCAAGTTTTTAAAAAATAAAGCTTCTATACCTTTTAAAATTATAGAACTACTATATAATTACAGTGACCAGCAGAGATCGAAGGCAAAAATATAAGCATTTTGCCATCTCAGAAACCCCAGAAAGAGATGAACCTCACAGATTAATGCTGTTTTAGCCTGGGTGTTTAGAGATTTTTGCATTGTTGATTGAAAAATCCCAAGGACCTAGAATAGTGCCAAACATACATTTGGTTCTCAGATATTTGTGGAAAGAAAGAAAGGAAGGAAGGAAAGAAGAAAGGGGGAAAGAATGAAGGGAAAAAGGGAGAATTTTTACTGCACTATTTTATATACATATGTATATATATATATATAAATCGGAGAAGGCAATGGCACCCCACTCCAGTACTCTTGCCTGGAAAATCCCATGGACAGAAGAGCCTGGTAGGCTGCAGTCCATGGGGTCGCTGAGAGTTGGACACAACTCAGTGACTTCACTTTCACTTTTCACTTTCATGCATTGGAGAAGGAAATGGCAACCCACTCCAGTGTTCTTGCCTGGAGAATTCCAGGAATGGGTGAGCCTGGTGGGCTGCCATCTATGGGGTAGCAGAGTCAGATATGACTGAAGTGACTTAGCATATCTATATATATAGATATAGATATTTTATTTTATAATCTAGAAGGCTTTGTAACTCTTTATTATTGATCGTATTATTTCAAACATCTATTCTTTTCTTTCCCCAGTTATGACCCTATAGCCTTACCTATAATAAAACCTTGCCAAGCAGTAAGTTTAAAATGTTAAGGGCAATAAAATGTGTCAGTTTTTTTCATCAAAACCTAATAACAATTTATATGATCTTCAAGTTGAAAATTTATAAGATATCCTTTAATAAAAAAAAATATGTTTTTAGAATTACACCGAATAAACAAGACATAGGAATCAATGTGGATAAATATCAAAATCATAGTGTTGAGAAAATACATATCTGCATGTGTGTTATATAATATCAAACATTCAAATGTTTTAAAATCTTAAAAAGCAATAGAACATAGGACTCTTAGATGTATATAAAGGCATAAAACTGAAAGATACACCTAAATTCAAAAGAATAGTTACTCTGGGTATGGACAGTCAGAGCAGAAGGTGGGGCTCTAGTCTAATGTGCTGCGTTTTATATTGAGGGAAATATACACATGTGCAGAAAGAGCTGTCTGCAAAAATTATGAAAAAATTTTAATGTCTAGTTCAGTTCAGTTCAGTTCAGTCATTCGGTCGTGTCCGACTCTCTGCGACCCCATGAATCGCAGCACGCCAGGCCTCTCTGTTCATCACCATCTCTCGGAGCTCACTCAGACTCACGTCCATTGAGTCCGTGATGCCATCCAGCCATCTCATCCTCGCTCGTCCCTTTTTCCTCCTGCCCCCAATCCCTCCCAGCATCAAAGCCTTTTCCAATGAGTCAACTCTTCTCATGAGGTGGCCAAAGTACTGGAGTTTCAGCTTTAGCATCATTCCTTCCAAAGAAATCCCAGGGTTGATCTCCTTCAGAATGGACTGGTTGGATCTCCTTGCAGTCCAAGGGACTCTCAAGAGTCTTCTCCAACACCATAGTTCAAAAGCATCAATTCTTCGGCACTCAACCTTCCTCACAGTCCAACTCTTTGATCTCCTTCAGAATGGACTGGTTGGATCTCCTTGCAGTCCAAGGGACTCTCAAGAGTCTTCTCCAACACCATAGTTCAAAAGCATCAATTCTTCGGCACTCAACCTTCCTCACAGTCCAACTCTCACATCCATACATGACCACAGGAAAAACCATAGCCTTAACTAGACGGACCTTAGTCGGCAAAGTAATGTCTCTGCTTTTCAATATACTATCCAGGTTGGTCATAACTTTTCTTCCAAGGAGTAAGTGTCTTTTAATTTCATGGCTGCAGTCACCATCTGCAGTGATTTAGGAGCCCAAAAATATAAAGTCTGACACTGTTTCCGCTGTTTCCCCATCTATTTCCCATGAAGTGATGGGACCAGATGCCATGATCTTCGTTTTCTGAATGTTGAGCTTTAAGGCAACTTTTTCACTCTCTTCTTTCACATCAAAAGGCCATTTAGTTCCTCTTCACTTTCTCCCATAAGGGTGGTGTCATCTGCGTATCTGAGGTTATTGATATTTCTCCAAGCAATCTTGATTCCAGCTTGTGTTTCTTCCAGTCCGGCGTTTTTCATGATATACTCTCCATATAATTTAAATAAGCAGGGTGACAATATACAGCCTTGACGTACTCCTTTTCCTATTTGGAACCAGTCTGTTGTTCCATGTCCAGTTCTAACTGTTGCTTCCTGACTTGCATACAGATTTCTCAGGAGGCAGGTCTAGTTAATCTTTATAATATGTTTATTATCTATAATATTATTTTCTGCCACTTTTTATAGTTCAAAGCTAATGACAATGAGGAATATGTTTTAGAATATACCACAACATACATTTTTACTCCCATGTAAGAAGAATATTCAACTATTGATAAGGTACAGTTACAATACCTTCAATAAATTTCTAATAAGCACCATTATATAAAAATCAAATGTGTTATTTATCCATATTAGAAAGATAAACACCAAACAACTCAAGTAAAGAACGTATAAGGATCCTTTTACTGTAAATAGAAGCTGCTTTATAGTTCATTAACTATTTTCAGCAGTTTAAATAAAAGAATTTGAAGAACTAGTCAAGAAATATAATAAAATGTAAGCAAGAGATTATACACTAATAATTAACTAAAATATTAAATAGTTAGTAGGCTTCCTCACAGCTTAGATGGTAAAGAATATGTTTGCAATGCAAGACCTGGGTTCGATCCCTGGGTCAGAAAGATCCCCTAGAGAAGGAAATGGCAACCTACTCCAGTATTCCTGCCTGGACAATCCCATGGATAGAGGAGCCTGGTGGGCTACAGTTCATAGGGTCACAAAGAATCAGACATGAGTGAGAGACTAACATGTTCTGTTCACATATAGAATTCAGTTACTGCCAACTCTCAGTGTCTTACTTTTTTTTTTCCAACTGATAGGAATGTTGTTTATGTGCTATAATTAACCCCTTAAGTTATTTCCTAAGATATCTGACCACAGCGAAATACTGACTGATTTTGGATTTTTAAAAAATTCTAATAAAATAAATTAATGTCTTCAATACATCAAAAAGGCTAAGGCTGTTAGTAAAGGAACTTTTTGTGACTAAAATGAATGTCTAGGCATCTCCAGTGGTAGAATCCTAATCAGTAGTCATTACTTTACTTTGTTATTTTATAACATCCTAATCTTAAAGTGTAGATATTTTGGTAATCAAAATTTCATTCTTAAAAACAGACTCCATGGCACAAACTTGTGAGTGTGACTATGAAAGAAATTAGGTTGTTCAAGATCACAGAGTGAGTGATCTCTATCCTCAAAAAAGGTCAAAAGGCATTGAGCTTTATGGCTCCTTATATTATGAGATGATAAAAGCTATATAAATTCTCCAGGTGATGAGAGCTTCATATATTCAAGCACTGTGCAGTAAGACTCCAGAAAAAAAAAATCTAGTTCAAAAAAAGTCCATTTCTATAGTTCTGAAATATCCTGGGAAAGAGAATATCCTGCCAAATCAGACATTCCAAACATCCCACTCTTTACTCCTAATTTCCTGGTATAATGAATAACAAAAACACTGAGGATTATACACTGTAAAATGTGTATTTCCTTTCCAAATTATGATGGGTGAGATTGTAGTCTTTCTTTATAAAGTTACTGTAATGTTTAGATTCTGAATATTTTGCCTTAAGAATCCACTGAAAAATGATCCTTAGCAACCATGTATTTGACTAGACACATTACTCAACCTTAGCGTCTTCATTTATGTGATGGAATTAATAATAGGACCTACCTCAAAATTCTTTTTGTATTGAGGACTGCACAGTTAGTATTTATAAAGTACTTGGAAAAGTGTAAGGCACACAGTCAAGTCTAAATCACTGTGTGCCAAATTTAAAAGTTGAGAAGGAACAATGGCCATGTTATCAATTGTTCCAGCAAATAAATGATGTTTGTTATCTTAACTTTTTAAGAAACATACTAGAAAGCTGAAGCACAGCAACATTTTTAAGGCAAAAATCAATGATCCCTTTTAAAAGTTGGTGATTATTCAGTAGGGATACGAGAAAAACATTGCAATATTCCACTCCATAAGACTATCTAGTAGATTGCCATATTAGCCAGTAGACTCCTGACACTAATATCTGATGTCTTAACACTTAAATAAAATTTTTCTTCAT
Organism: Madoqua kirkii; assembly: GCA_006408675.1. Classification (NCBI taxonomy): domain Eukaryota; kingdom Metazoa; phylum Chordata; class Mammalia; order Artiodactyla; family Bovidae; genus Madoqua; species Madoqua kirkii. The sequence goes on along the minus strand of SJYC01111260.1, from coordinate 6,016 downwards.
CTAGCTTTTGTGAAAGTATACACATAACTAAGATAAACATTATTAATTATCAGTTTTTAACATAAATAAATTATCTGATTTTTCCCCCCAAAATGTAGGAAACCATCATTTGTAAGATATGGATTGCAGAGAAAAATAGAGATAATGGTGCTAAACGAAAAGCTTGGAATTTCAAAAGTGAAGATTTATTATTTTTTCAAGGTTTTGGTTTATCTTTCAAAATGGGTATGCAGGCAAGTTGACAAAAGTGAGGAACAATTTTCCAGGGTCTGTGATGTACTGAATCATTTCCCTGGGAAAGCTCCATGAAAAATATTGAGACAAATGCTTGAGTATGGGTCAATGAGTGATAAATAGGGCTTCATATCCATCACTGGCCAAATTAGGCTTTTAGCAGCAATAATGTAGATAACTTCTTCTTTATAAATAACTTCTTTATAAATCAGTCTCTAATTTATAGTATGTTCTTTATTGAACAATTACACAACACTGATTTGTGTTGAAAAATAGGAACGCTGGTAAAATTGATGAACTAATTGATTTATTATGATGTGTAGAATAAATATTTTTGCAACTAAATAAATATGTGTTGAGCAAATTAGAGTTTCCTGTAGATTTAGTTTCCTAATACAGAAAATGGAATATCTGGAATAAAATCTTGGGGTATAAAATCTTGGGGTACATGTGTGAGTTTCAAAATATCTCCGTCCTATGATATATCTTGATTTTAGCCTTTAAAGCACAGTACACATTGGCTTTAGAGATGGTCTAAAGGGTCAGACCTTTCTTTCAAACACCAGAGGTCACTATCATTGACACAATATAAATTGCCTGTGTCTTTTAAGCCTACATTGCTCAAATATCATATCTTGTGAATTATTCCAAGAACAGAAGGAACAGTTTGACGTGAACAAGAGGGTAAATGCTAGTGCCATAATTCTCAGATGCCTGTCAAAAAAATTGGAGACAGAGCTTATTGCAATCAGGGATGATTTCTGTAAAGGAATAATAAAGAGAAAAGCTGTCATAAAAGTGTTTTTGAATAAGGGAAAAATCCAGAAAAAGAAAGTATTATTTTGAAATCTGACATCTCTTTACCTCCTGAAAACCCAATTTGTATTGACTGACCTTGTAGTTTACACTGCTACATGTAGTCAGAATAATGAAAGCTATAATATCAAGAACTAAAGACAAGTACATATAAGACTGTCACAGCATCATCATCATCATCATCATCAATTATATTGTTGAAAGCCTATAGGATATACAACACTGTACTATGAATGAGTTTCCTTCTCCACAGTTTAGGTTAGAATATATTTCCCTGACTATGTCAGGGAAAGAAAAAACTTCCATCTCATATCTCTACTCTTGAGACTCCCCTCAGATTATGGAAAATATAGCCTAAAAGTGACCTATCATCCTGAAAAATATAACTACAGAGAAGTACACTTCTGTCCTCCCTATGGTTATTATTTTGTTTTGTGATATATGCTTTATCTCCATCCCTGTGTTTTTTGAATACAAAACTAGGACAAAAATTGAAACTACATATACACAGAACTCCTTCTCCTTCACACATGAGAAGTCCTAAAACTAACAGGAAAATTTTAAAAGTTATAGCTATGGAAACACAACAAAAGCAATAGTCAAAAAGATAATAGGCCAAATGTAAAATTGGTAAAAGACATGATGTCTTATTAAATTTTATCAAGCAGGATAAACACAAAGAAGTTCATAACTAATACAAAGAAATTAATAAATTCTCCTATAGTAAAACTGCAGGTAAAAAAGTCAGAAAATAAAAGACAATCTACAAATAAAAATATTTAGACTGGCATCCAAATTCTTGATGCAAGAATGGAAGCCAGAAATCAGTAGAATACCTTTAAAGTGCTTGAGAGAGTGAGTGAGTGAGTGCAAGTTGCTCAAGTCAGGTCTAACTCTTTGTGACTGACCCCATGGACTATACAGTCCACTGAATTCTCTGGGTCAGAATACTGGAGTGGGTAGCCTTTCCCTTCTCCAGGTGATCTTCCCAACCCAGGGATCGAACCCAGCTCTCCCACCTTGCAGGTGAATTCTTTGCCAGCTGAGCCACAAGGGAAAACCAAGAATACTGGAGTGGGTAGCCTATCCCTTCTCCAGTGGATCTTCCTGACCCAGGAATTGAACCAAGGTCTCCTGCATTGCAGGCAGATTCTTTTTCAACTGAGCTATCAGGGAATCTTGAAAGAAGCCAAATATAAACCTTGAATTGTATACTAGTGAAGTTATATTTCACCTGGTCTTCCCAGGTGGCTCTAGCGGTAAAGAACCCACCTGCCAATGTGGAAGACATAGAAATGCAGGTTTGATCCCTGGGTAGGGAATATCACCTGGAGGAGCACATGGCAACCCACTCCAATATTATTACCTGGAAATCCCTATGGACAGAGGAGCCTGCAGGGCTACAGTCCACAGGGTCACAAAGAGTCCAACATGGCCAAAACAACTTAACAGACAAAGCTATATTTTGAAAATGATGAATGAATAAAAAATACTTCAAACAATCTGTATTTTTTTTTTCAACAAACTCATGAAAAAGAGTAGTTTCTAAAGAAGGGGAAAGAGGAGGGAAGTGGGTTCAGGATGGGGAACAAGTGTATACCTGTGGCAGATTCATGTTGATGTATGGCAAACCAATACAATATTGTAAAGTAATTAATCTCCAATTAAAATAAATAAATTTATATTAAAAATGATAAAGATGGTCTAAGATTCAAGAAAAAATATTAAGTGTATGAAATGGTAAATTTTCTTTTCAGGGAATATAAATAAAGGAAACTTGCAATAGCAATAGAGAAAAATCTCTAACTTTTGGACCCAGGAAAAGACATTTATATTAAATTAATAATAATAGCAATAAACTAAGATGAGCAGAAAGCATTTAGAGGTAAAACACTCTAACATCTTTGTATTGTTTGTGAGATATAAGATATTGACTGAGAGAAACCCAGTCTGCCTAGGATATAGATTGCCAGAAATAGCAACACTCTAATCCTAACAAGAAAAAGCTCTCTGAAGATATCAGAGTCCTGAGGTCATCAGACAACCAAGTACCCTAAAATGTAATATCCTCCAAGAAGATACAGGGCCTGCATCCTGGCTGACATGTCGTAGTGTATAGAAGAAAAACAGAAATCATGAAGATGAAAAGTACCAACTAATCTTTCCTTTTTTTTTTTAACATATTGCTAGAAGTTAAATATGAGCTAGAATGAAAACATAGAAGCTATGGCACCATAGACATAGGAAAAGTTAATATTCACTTGTAAGACTTCTTCCACAAACTTCTACAAGAGTCATATAGGAGACTGGCTATATATATAGGCAGGAGACTGAAGAAGACTTCTCTTGGTGATTTTATTCTGGAAGATGGATGGAACCATTGATTCAAGCAATGGATGAGCCCCTGCCCAGTGTCATCACTCCTAAAGAGGGAAAGTGTTCTGATACTGGGGAGTGGTTGCAAACCTTATTGTGAACTATGGACTTTTGATGATGAAAAAAGAAAACAAAAAATGTTTATCAGTACTGTAACTGCATCACGTATCCACTCAGAATTCCTGCATGGAAGAGATAATGTTCACACAAAGGATAACTCTCTTAAAGATGTTGTTTGTCATGCACATAGATACAAACATTCTCACTTACCAAGCTCAAGTGACTGTGCTCAACTCTACATGCAAAGAAGACAATACAAGGAATAAGAAAAATGCAAGGTCACTGTCTATGCTGGTGTCATAATTTTTATCAAGTACTGCTAGATTTTGATACATTCTAGAACTAAACTTTTATAGTGAGAACATATGTCTATGGCTACCAGAAATAATTATTGTTATTTAGTCACTCAGCTGTGTCTGACTCTTGAGACTCCATGGAATGCAACCTGAGAGCCTCCTCTGTTCACTGGATTTCTCAGGCAAGAATACTGGAGTGGGTTGCCATTTCCTTCTCCAGATGATCTTCCTGACTCAGGGATCAAACTTGTATCTCCTGCAATGGCAGGTGGATTCTTTACCACTGAGCCACCAAAGAAGCTCATTTGGAATAATAAGCATAATTTTAGTTTCCTGTTCATGAAGTTTTGGAAACGAAAGGACTAGGGTGATGGAAAAGGAAGGTCATCTCCCAGTTCCAAATGCAAAAAGTTCTTTTCTTTGCTCTTATGGTCAAACCCAGGTCTCTTGCACTGCAGGCAGATTCTTTACCATCTGAGCCACCAGGGAAGCCCATAACCATATTACCATTTATATATCCTCTGAAATAGATCTTCTTCCAAATAGCTTTGCATCTATTAGTAATTGTATATCTGATAATACACAACAGGGTACTTGCAAGCACAAGGCACTTACGAAGTATTTTTGAGTTGGGCATTGGACAAAATTAAAAATTAATTAATGGCATAAGAAATTACATATTATCTATGAAAGACAAAGTAATTTTTGTCTATTTTCAAATAATTGAGATAGTTGTACTGCTCTTTTCATTCATTTGTAGTTTTTCCCTACTTTTTAATTGACAAATTCACTATCCCCAGTCTGATTAAAATTTTGTTAGTAAAAATGGATAAAACAATATATTGAAACATATTATTGCCATAAAAGGAAATGTGTTAGTTTCTCTTAATAACTGAATTTTTCTTACAATTCCTATTCATTGAATAAGGTCATAGAATTTTTACTGACTCAGAAAACAAATGGTCACTGAAAATGTCAGTCAAATCAGTTGCTGTTTAAAGTGATGAGTCAATTCTGCTAGAATGAACATTCTATTGCACAATTATTCATAGGACTACCTTTGTAGCCATAAAAGAACTAAATTAAAGCCAAATAAAAATTTCTAACTCTAATAATAATAATGAATGGCTTTTCCTATATGAATGTGATGTTCTATTTACAATCAAATATATTAAGATGTTAATTAGTTCCTTGTTTTCTCAGCTAGTCGATGCATAATAGAATATAACTTAATTCTCCTGCTGCTTTCAAGATAACTGTCAATGTTATTCTAAGACATTTGACTGAAGTAATAAGTAATACATGGAATTTGAAATTAAAGTTTTTTTTTAGTCTACCTAACAAATACAGTTACTATGTCTTCATTAAAGCGGTATTGTAGGAACAGAAATCTACACTTGTGTAAATTGATGATTCTTCAGAGAATTGACCTAAGATGTCAAGAGAAACATTAGAGAATTCAAGTTCTCAAGGAAAATGTCCCTGTGATTGCTTTCCCATTGAGGTCCTTGCTCAACTTTCTCACTTGAAGCAACTTGTAAAAGAATGCTGACAGGAAAAAAGTTATCGATTCTGGAATTCAGACCATCTAAAGAATTTGTTTTTGATACAACCATGAGGAGGAGAAAGTCCATGGTATGAGTGGGTGAGTAGACACTAACAGTGAGTGTGTGACTTACCAGAACTTTTATAGTGCTCCTCCAAGTTTTCTCATGAAACAAATTATGACGGTTTTACCCCAGTGGAAGAAGATAAAATTGTGGAATAAAGACTTGCTTTATCTATAACCAGGCATCCACTTTTCACCTACAATTCAAAGTGACAGGATAGAATTTGTGGAATCTCCTGACGGCTCTAGCTCCCTAAGGGAGTGCAGAAAGAAACACTCTTCCTTCCAACTAATAATACCCACTATAATTCAGGGAAAATTTTAAAACTCTTAGCTCTAGAGCCTCAATTTTACATATGTTAGCTCTGTTTTGTTTTAACGTTCCTTATATATCACTTTCCATTATGCTCATTAGAAATGTAAAAAAAATAAATAAATAAATGCAAATCAGAAATAGTTAAATATTTTAAACAGGACTCCCTAGCTTGGTTTTTAGCACATCTTCTTAAGGCATAGTCTTTCTTGAGATACTTTGTAAAATATGCTTTACTTTTAGCACGTTAGATGCTATATGTTTAAAGAACTTGATTTTTATGGGAAAAAATGTTTTGCTGATTTCTATAAG